>MU227424.1:2237156-2250349 GCA_018584345.1 Thuja plicata
TTTCCTTTTATGCAATAGAATAATCTCACATAGTCTAAATAGGAAGGCTTGGTAACACTTGTTCTTTCCTTTCATAGATTAGTTGCATTGTACTTTCATTTTCATATCTTAGCTTGCATTTTCATTTAGATTTGCATTGCATTGCATACATTTTGATTCTTAAGGATATTGGCATTCTTGCCCTTGTCTTCATTGAATCTCTCGTTGTATGGTTTATTGGCAAGGTCATGAGTTTATAGCTCTAGCTGAGAGCAATTTTTACAAATCTTGCAACTCCATGCATAGAGAGCTATGGATCGATTTGTGAGGGCTCATTCTTGAGTTTCCTTGCATGTAAGGATTCATAGAAGTGCACCTTTTTGTGTGTACAATGTTTACCGATAACATAAACTTTATCTATTTAGTTTCTTGAAGTCTATGACAATATGTATATGACCAATCGGATTATATCAAGTTGACATCAATGACAATACAATACATTAACCAATTTAATGTCTTGCATTTAATTTATGTATCTCGGTGATCATCAACTTATCATCTTCAAACATTCAATCAGTTATAGTTCATCAGAAATGATTTAATGATGTAATTAAGGTGATTAATAGACAAGTTCCTAAAAAACTGAGAAAAAAAGACTGATAAGAACTGTTAATGAGCAGAAAAATACAAAAATAGAAATCATAGCACAGATCTGACATGTAGGTGAAATTTGGGCAAAAAATATAGGGGACAAGTTGAAACTCATCCTATACTTGGGGATAGATCACCAATGACATTTTGTACTTGGAAAATATGACTGAATTTTTTTGGGTCTTTTTTACTGTGTCTGATCTTTCCAATCTCGATCTAGTGGTTCTACAGCCTGTTCCTACACAAAAAAATCAGGAAGAAGGTTGAGTGAAGGGGTTTGGCTTAGTCAAATCCCTGTTTAGAAATCAATCTTAAAATAAAATGAAATAAAGAAAAGGGTGTTGTTAAGTAACAAAGACTAGATCTAGAAAAATGAAGTACATCATACCTTTACAATGAAAATACTTCTTTGAATGTGATCAAATATGAAAATGTAATAACTTTTACTAATTACAAAAACCCAAAAGGAAATCGTGAAATATAAAACCTCATATAATTGATGTTTTAATTTTCCACAATGCTTGATTGGGAGGAAAGAGAGGAAACTTGAATGGAAGTGAATGTATGAGGATCTCCTTCCTTGATAAAAAAAAAAAAAACTCCTTCTATTGGCCTCCGATGGGGAAAGAAGTTGGATCTATTGAAGAAAACACCTTGATTGCTTGGAAGAAGGATGCTAGAAGAAACTTGAATGCTTTAACTTGATAGCTTGATGGCTCTTGAACTTGCTTACTTGATAGTTGGATCATGATAATGGAATGCTAATGATGGAGTATGGATGCACTTGATAGTAGATTATGGATGCGAAAATGAAGAGAGATAGGGGGTTTATATACTCATTGCATTATTTCAAGGAGTTAAAATTAAGCAGGCTGACCACAGGACTAGATTTCCCACCAAAACTCTAACATGGACCTTTGGGCCAGATTCCTCAAGGACAAGATGCCAAAGACATTTTGTCCCTAGGATAATGAGCCAAGATTTGAATGGGATGCCAAGAGAATAGGTTAGATGAAATATTTTTGAGTATAACTCAATCTGAGATCAGGAGGGCTTACGAAGGCCACACATAGAGATATAGGTCATAGGTGATGAAATAAATTATGAGATTGGAGGAAAAGAAAGGATCGCACCTAGAAGTAAGAGCCAACCTCAATTTTGAACAAGATTGAAAGGAATGGAGGACCTATATTTTAATTTAGGTAACCATTAAGTTCCATATGAGGTCCTACCATAGGAAAACACTAAAGTGGGCACAAAATAATCCTTCAATTGTACACAAATTAGGTGCTTACAATTTAGGACGATACACTTACATATAAGTATGACCAAGGGAAAGTTGCAGCTCTGGGATAGATGCTTGATGGGGCACCCTTTTGAAGGCTTTGCTTCTTGGATTTGGCTGACATGAGTCAGTGTTGATGACTCTTATGATGATGCAGGGGCCCTTTACAGGTGTTGGTCTTCATGACCCTTGGATTTTGGAGCTATCAACTCAAAATCAATGGATGAGTAGATTACATCGAACTCATCCAAGAAGTTGTCTTCTTCATCATTATTCTCTAAGTCGTGAATAAACATCGATCAAGGGTCTAGCTAATGCATGTTGGATTTCTCGTCATCAAAGGCAGGAGTGCATTTGAGATGTTCCTTCTAATTCTCAACACCAACATGAGAAGGGAGCTTGGCGCATTAGAGAACTAGGTCCTCTTCAAGGTTTTATGTATATAGAGAGGTTTCATAGAATACAACTTTCTCAATATCCTCTTGCAACTCTTCTTGATGCTCGAGCTCCACTTCATCATCCACATATTCATCTTCTTCACCTTCATCTTCTTTGGTAGCAGTGACTTGCATTGCAAACCATCATTCTCATTGCCCCCTCTGAACCTTCACTTGGCATTGTTGTTGGAGCAGAGCCTAGTATGTAAGTTTCTCTTGATCTTGGTGATGTTTCCACTCTTCCTCAATAGCCCACAACTATTGTTTGAAATTCAACAATATGTCTCTGACACCAAAATTTTCCAAACCTCTTTCATTTTGGTGTTGTGCAAGGTGATAGGCATGATAGTGGGAAACATAACAAGCTCCTTGCAACTGTTGATAAGTGTACATTGACTGCCAAGGAGGTTGTACAAGGGTGGGTTGGAGATGAGAAACAAGAAATTGCTCATAGCCAACTGTAGAAGGTTTATATGAAGGAAAATTGGGAGCATCTCACTAGTACATTTGAGCCCTTTTTTTGATGGCTATGCGTCACAATTTTGACACTACCCCATCGACCAAGCAACACAAGCTAGTGTTGTTGTTTTAGTGTTAGAATCATCGACAGCTTACATGTTCATCCTTATCATGATGGTATTGACCGTCACAATATGCATCGACTATCATGGTTTCCATGTCTTCATTACACATTATTAGTGTTGCAAGTACAATGGGTATGTGATGGACATGTTGTACATGTGATGTCCATCTTTTGGATTATTTTGACATTTGGATGCCGCATGTAGTGCTTTGGCATCGGTCATTCTCTAACTTCCGTCGTAATTGCGATAGTATGCTATAATTTTTTTTAAAAATATATTTGTTGTGCATGGAGTGAGACCTTAAAATATTGAGCTTCTCTTTGTTTCGAGAATAGTTTAACATTCTCTACTTAACATGTCCAACCATGTGAAGGTGGAAGCTCATTTGGCCCCTCCTAGGAGCCTCTTATGACCCTTTACGACACTTTAAGACCTCTAAGATGTATTCTTAGGGATTGTAAAGGGTCCTAAAGGGTCATAAGGGGTCTTGGGACACAACAGATTAGAAACATAAATGTACACATAATGGTCACAATTTTTTGGATACACAACATAATTGAGTGGTATACCTAGACGATGCAACACAACCACTACTCCTCTAGTTCCAAGTTGACACTACAGGATCCAAAAACCAGAGATAAGGAATAAATTTATAGAGCAGAGGAGGAGGGCTAAAATGACCAAAATAATATAGGACCCTGTATTATTTTGGTCATTACAGCTCTCCTCTACTCTCTAAATTTATTCCTTATCTATGGTTTTTGGATCCCGCACCGTCAACTTGGAACCAAAGGAGTAGTGGTTGTGTTGCATCATCTAGGTATATCATTAAATTATTTTGTGTCTCCAAACAATCGTGACCATGTTATCTACATTTATGTTTCTCAGTTGTCATGTTTATGTGAATGTTCTTTATGTGCTTGGCTTCTCTCCCTCACATCCAAAATAAGATTTTCTCACTCTGAATCGAGAATGCACGTGCAGCTACATAGAATATATGGTGTTAGAAGGCCCAGATGGGCATAAATTTAATGTACAATTATGGTCTTGTATAGATAAATTGGAACTAGAATTTCAACAAGGCTGGGAAAAGTTTGTGCATCATTATGAACTGACACTAATACATTTGGACCTCATTTTCGACCATGATTTTCGACCAAAGGCCATTTTGGCTTGTGATGGTCACTTTTTTTTTTTGTTTATGTCCCGATTTTGTTGAAATTTTGACTCTAGTTAAATTTATTGTTGAAATTTTTATGAAATCAGGATATAAAAAAAAAAGTGAAAGAACTCACTTCATTTTGTTTTAGGCGGATCACGGGTGGGAGGAAAGGTTCTAGCAAGAAAATTCACTTCATTTTGCAGGTTGGAAAAAACATTTAGCTTTTTTGTGTTGATTTGTGCTTTGTGTGATGCTAACCTATGATGCATGTAATTCATGCTCAACTAGAACGCAACTTGTGGGTATATTCTCATTTTCCCCATTTCGACTTGGCAGGCTCTCTGTTTTCTCTCTAATTACAAATATAATTCTCCGGCTTTGTGATATTAATTTTTTTACAACTTTCTGGATGGATCAAACTTAAAATGCTTTTCAATTGATTCATTTTAACTACACATCACAGTGTGAGTGCAATAGTTATTCTCATTGTTGAAGTGAAATAGTTATTCTCATAGTTGATATGCAATAGATATTCTCATACTTCTTGTATTAACCTACCTATAGACGATGACCAATCCCTCCAATTGATAAATCTCATGGAGTTTTAGTTGTGATCCCTGATAAAGCCAATAATATTCATACAACAAGATCACCACAGTTTCTAGGCCTGAAACCTACTGCCGGATTGTGGCCTGAATCAGACTATGGGTCTGCTTTGGTGGTGGGTGTTTTGGAAACTGGAATATGGCCCGAGAGGAAGAGTTGCAGTGATTACAGACTTGGGCCTATTCCTAAACATTGGAAGGGTGAATGTGAAGAGGCTGTAGGGTTTTCTAAGTCACTGTGTAATAGGAAATTGGTTGGTGCTAGGTGTTTCCCTAAGGGAAATGAAACAATGGGTGGAGGAATGAACACTTCTATCGAATTTAGGTCTCCTAGGGATTCAGATGGCCATGGTACTCATACAGCATCTACCGCCACTAGAAGGTATGTTTATAAATCCAAGATGCTTGGTTATGCCAATGGGATTGCGAAAGGGATGGTGCCCAAAGCCTGACTAGCAACATATAAGGTATGTTGGTTGTCTGGTTGTTATGATTCTGACATACTTTCTGCATTTGATACTGTTGTTGAAGATGGTGTGGATGTGATTTTTCTATCTATAGGTGGTGGGGTTGTGCCATATTATCTTGATAGTATTGCAATAGGTGCCTTTGGAGCTATCTTGATAGTATTTGCCTTTTTTTAAGCTTCCCTTGATACAATTCATTTGCAAGTTGTTTATTTATCTTTGAATTAGAATTTTTATATTATTTCATTCCCTAGATTATCCTAATAGAGTTTTTTTAATGTTGATTTCTCTTGGATTAAGAGTTTAGATATTCCCTTTTAGAGTATATTTTTCATGAGATAGTATATGCTCAGTTCTCTCACAATCATCAATCTATTTGAAACATGAACTACAATAATATCTTATTATTTATATGGTCGATGGTGTTCTTAGTTTATAGATTTATGTCTCTTACTATTGATGATTGGGTAGTCCTTGAACTACTTGTATTTTTATTTTGTGGATGTAGTTTTTAAGATTGTTTTTTCTCTACTTATCACACAGTCATGCATTTCCTTTTCATTAGGTTTTGTCTCCTATTAAGGCAAAGACTGGGTGTGCAATTGTGGGTTAATTCTAGTGTAAGATGTTGGTTGATGAGTGAATCTTTTCTCTAATGTTGTCTCTCTCTATTATTGCAAGAGAGGTTGGTACCTTCCTACTATTTGTCTGATCTCTTTGTTGCTTTAGTACAAAGGGTTTTTCTAAGAAGATATTTTTGGGTTCCTTCCTAAGCCCCTTTTCTTGAATTAGGTGATCTTTTGGGTTGAGACCCTTGTTCTTCTTAGTTAGCTAATTCGGTCAAATGCCTCTCTAATAATATTGGTTTCCCTTTTTTGTCTTGGTGATCTTGAAAGGAAATAGTATTACAAATATTTTTAAATGGATTTTGTTGTGCAGCCTCCATTGTTAGCTCTATCTATTATGTTTTTATATTATCAGTTGTAAAATAAAGGTGTTGTCAGTTCAATTATCAGAAGCACAATATTAACAACACTTTAACAGTCAATTAACATCAAAACTATAAACAAAGTCTTAACAACATAGCACTATGAACTATGAAAGTCTTAACAGCAACACTATGAACTTCTAAAGTCTTAACAACATAAATCAACAAAATAATTAAAGTATTCACAGTATTCAATTGTAAACCACTAGACCACTAGACATAAATACTAGTAGTATAAAGAAAAAAACCACAACATTCAACTGTAAACCACTAGACTAGTGGACATAAATAGTATAAAGAAACAAACCATAGCCAACAAGTCCATACAGAGGCTAGTGGACCTCAGGATTGAAGTCTTCAATAAGGAATTTGAACCTTCTAGTTTCCCTCCTCTGCATCCTTTTTAGCCAACATGTTTTAATACTTTCTCTCGGCTACACTAGCCCTTTTGTTGTATCATTAAATTAATTTAAACTAAAATATTGCATGGTTTTCTCTTAGTTATTCCCTTTTCAAGATATTGTATCCATTTTCAACACTTCCATTTAGTAGCTTTTTGATTATAGAAACCCCAAGAGATCATATCAAATATTATAACATAAATAAATTGTGACAAATACAGGAAGCCAAGGAATAGTCTGCTATATTTATGTTTGTCTCCTGGATTGTCTTTAATATGAAAAAAATGTGTTTATGAGGATTGCAATACTAGGGTAATAAGACATTTAAATCACGATGGGATGGAATGGAATCAAGTCCAGAAAACACAGTGGTGAAAGAATTTGTCAGATAGTAGTCCATAAATTTGTTTCCTAGGATTAACAACTCACCATTTTCTATCAACTGCAATTCCCCTTTTCAAAAAATCTTACCCTTATCTAAAATCACAATTAGTGGTGTTCATATTTTTGGAGTGTTTTGGATAATGGAATCTTTTCTCTCTAGTATCCTCATATATGCAGAGGTGCAGGGTGATGGTAACATTCAGAGGGCTCACATTTGGCTATATATATATGGGCCATATGACAATTGGAAATGGTACAATATATAGGCTGAGATAGACTGCAAAGCTACTACTTCAAATTTACCTAAACTAAACTCTTAGATGGAACCCCAAAAAAATATTTTTAGAAGACATTAGGGAATTCACAATTATAGTGACCCATGCAAAAACACCACTTTAAATTTACTTAATCTAAACTATCAGATGGAACCCTGAAAAAATATTTTTAGAAGACATGAGAGAATTCACAGTTTAGTGACCCATCCAAGTGGTTTAGGATGACCCCATCAGACAAATGCTCATAATTTTGGTTGTGATGTTTTTATGGGGGTAGGCTGTAAATCACTTTGTACTGTGTGACATGGGGCCAACTAACTATATCACATCAACAGGGAAAGTCAACTGTCTATCTTTTATTTAGTTCATTTTTTTTTTACCTGTGCATCCAACCTAAAATTTGCATTAAAATCTGTCAAGTGGGTGTCATCTAGAAGTAGGAAACAAACTATATTGGAGGTATTGTTCAAAGCCATTAATGTGTCTAGTATGGTTGGATGCCCACAACTTTATTGGATGTCTTCCTGCTTGAGATCCAAATTTCTATCCTAAACTATATGGAAGAGCAACTTATCAAATATCTTGAAGGCTAGATGATCCCATTTTTTAATTTATTTTTTTAATACAAGATTATGAATAATTTGATCCCTTAGAAGAGTAAAGCCTACTAAAGACTTTTGAAAAGTGAGCTAAAAATATTAGGAAAGATGATTTGGGAAGGAATGTGCAAATTGGTTGGCCTAATCTAGTGAGCATGATTTGTATGTGTATTTGTAAATCTTGTATAATATTGTAATATTTTATTATTTCTGATTATATACATTTGCTGAGAGTATAGTACAATTATGTCTCAAATCTTCTTATTACAATAGCAATTATGCTTTATGTCTCTATTGTTGGACACTTGGTTGTAATTTTGCACACTTGAATAGTCCTACTACGCATTTGAATGACTATCTACAAACTTGGTGTATCTTGTTGTGCACTTGGGTACTAAAACTACACTTGGATGAGTTATTGGGCCTTGGTTGATCTCTTGTGCACTTGGCTGGTAAAAACATGATTTTGTTTGAAAGTATCATTTCTATGTTTTCAATTTTTTATTTCTTGTAGAAAAGAATATTTCTATGTTACTGATGATTTGTGTAGAACCTTGGAAATTGTGGGATAAATAACTTTCATTAAAAATACTAATGAGTTTCTTGTGGGACACTTGATGAAGAAATTATGTTCTCAAAACATTATGCATTTGTTTGATTATGTTCTCAAAGCATTATGGTTTCTTTGATTACAATACAGAACATTTCTTTTCTAAAGGTTAATAAATGTTGTCTCAATTATTTAGTGTTCTTTCACATCATAGGGTGGGCCTACTAATACATGAAGTATCTTTTCCACTTTCTTACGAGATCCTTGGTATAAGATAAAACTGATAGAAATGCCCATTTTTATTTTTATGCAGGGTCTTCCTTGTGGAAAAAATTAATCACCCAAGAGAGTCACCCAAGCGGTAACACGCTAAGGCCAAGCTTCATTCAAACTTCTATATAAAAAACATGGCTATTATTAAAGCCATAATCAATAGGTGCAGATATGTCATACTAATGGAAGTATCCCTTAGTATTTGTGTAATGTGTAAACCACATAGTAAGTCATAAAACCACTTAATTAATTTTATTAGTTAAGTATCCCTTAGAAAATTTTGTCATGGTGTGCTTATTTTTCAAATAGGTGAAATTTTCCATCTATTTGTGGCTCTATGATATCTAGTGTTGTCATGACCAGATAGATCAGTAAGATTGCAACTTATTAATTTATGAAGAGAATTGATCATCATTGTTTTCTTCTTCCCCTTTGTGGGGCCTTCCTAGATTTCAATTTTTTTTATTTCTTTCCTTGCTTTTCCATTTTTGCAAATCCTATCTTCTGGAAAAATTACCTTTTCTAAAACTCACCTAAATTGGCACCCATGGGCACCAAATTCTCTCTTTAGAAGTACTCCCATAATTTTTCCATATTTAGAAAGAGTGATCCCAAATGCAGGTAAGCAGAAGAAAGATAACTGGGAAAAGCTCCTCTCTTGGAAGGGTCCCCCAAACAAGAAGCAAAAAATTTTAAGAAAATATTAATGGCATCCATATCCTAGCTTCATTCATCAACTATGTCAACAAGGAGATACCAAATCCATAAACATGCATAAGTCTTCATTGATTCAGATTATGTGTAAGGCAGTGAAGGTTTTGGATGAGGTAGAAGTGTCTAATCCTTTCCATATGCATCCCATAAAATGTCTTTTAGTGCAGCTATGCCATAAGTATGGTTGTGCCCCATAAATAGAATTGCATATACCATTTTTTCACACTAGCCTGTTCATATCTAAATTTATCAATTTGATGCTTAAGAACACCTTTGAAGATATCACTAACTTGATATGTGAGCATGTTCTTCAAGTTGTTAATGTAATTGGGCTGGTCAAGTTGTTAATGATAACCATTTATGATTAAGCTCACCAAAACCAAAATAATCATAAATGATTATTTTGGCGAACAACATAATTATTTAAATCGATCAAATTTCCACAATCCATTTTTACATTTCCTTATTGCTCTCTTCTTGCATCCTGATGATGGATCACGAAGTGTGATCCAAAACGTTGATGCTTAAAACATACACAATCAAAACTAGAAATTCAAGCTCAAAGGCATAATTATCACTTTTTATGAAGGGTGGTTGATTACTAATGAAATTTCATCAATGGTAGTTGATTATTAATATTGACATTATTATTTTTTCAACTTTGCATTCTAACCAATTATGAACTTAAAAACCTTAATCACATTAAAATACTACTTCTAATCTCCTCTTTGGGTCTGTGCTAGATTTTGAGTGTTCTATGATTTCATTTAATTCTTCAATGGGGTTGCACTTCCATTTCTTTCCATCCTTTCAGGTTTGTTAGGAGGTCTTACCCTGCCAGTGACTGTTGCATACCCATGTTTTATGTGAATTTCTATCAAGAAGCCCGAAAAATACACCTTTATCTGTTACTTGAACTGGGGTCTTGGCATACTTGGGATTGTTTTCAGCCTGGCATTTTCTGTTAGAGGAGTATGGACAATGGTTGACAAGGGCTTAAAGCTCATGTTTTTCAAGCCAACTTAGCTAATCTCTACAATGTTTAATATCAACAGCCTAATAGGTGCTTTATAGATGAGTGTGTTGATGTTCTTTATTTCTTAGGATCCTTAAAACATATAAAATACACAACTAAAACATCCCACAATCTGGTTATCAAGGATTCTTACTATATATATAGTCATGGTGGTATTAATAGATAATTGTTAGTTGTATAAATAAGCCCATTATTTTTCAGATAATTTTTCAAGCCCTGAGGGCTATTTGGCCCAATAATTATCAGGGCGCGTTTCTGGGCAATGGTCAAAGAGATTGTATCCTAGAATTATCTAATATGCATCGTATGACTGAGGATTTCCCAATTTTATTTTTTTAATCCATACTTAATTCTCACTTTAAATTAATAACAATATCCATTTCTTGTTGGCTAATGTTATGTACTATATTTCTTGTTTAATAAATTCATAAATGTTTGTAGTGTACATAGGCAATATAGCTACTTAGAAGAATATAGACTAAAATTGCAATGAATGAGAGAGTTTTATTGAGTCTATTGGAGCTTATCCTTCTAAACTAGATAGATTCAAGGTCACAATAAATAATATTAAGCAATAAAATCATGGTTTATCAGAGTACAAAGAATCAATAGTGTACAACCTACAGCTCAACTGGCTTCTTCTTGATGAATATTATATTAAACAAAAGTGTACAGCCTAGAGCTCAACTGGCCTTCAAAGTATCTACAAAATAGGTATTCCTTTGTATATGGATAATCTATCATGATGCCCTGAGGGTTCCCATATCTTGCAAACTATGAAGAATTGTATATATATTAAATATTGTAATAGGGTACTATTGTAAGGCATCATTTTATTTGAATTTTATTGCTTTTATTTGGCATGATCTTGATTACTCTGTATACTTGATGTGGCTATTACATGCTGAAATTGAGCCATTGTTCTCACTAGTCATCATAATGTTTATGTAGCACTCTTTTAGTTGTAATATCTTTTCTATCATGTTGATCCAAACATGGTGAAAATAGCCATATTTAATGCATAATTTGAATTTTTTATGTTCTTGATATGTGACTGTTATCTAGCATGAAGTAGCATCTTTGTCTAAATACGCTATTGATATTTTCATGTTTTTTGGTCATATATATGTTCCTTCATAATAGTACTATCTTGATACATTTGAGAGTATGTGTTATTTCTATACTTTGAATTGTAGCATGTTTTTCACTGTATATGTATGGCATTTTCTTTTTTGTTTTTCATTCTATTATAGTAGTGTGTTTAGTAAGAGATGCTTCATTTTCAGTTTGTTTTGTTCATTGCAACAACATTCTATAGATTGACATCACTACCATTTCTCACTTTGTAAGCTAACCTAAGAATCTTTTTTCCTCAAACATATGAATGTGATTTATCAGTAAATGAATATTCTTCTTTCTTCTTCCTTACTATCATTGAAATGTTGAAAACAGTGCCTTAATGTTGACATCTGATTTAAACATTGCCACTATCCTAAATAATGTACATGAGATTTCTGAAACAAAATTATCATTGAATGAATTTATGTAACTTGCAAGAAAGGACACCCTTGATGGATACTTGTTGTCCTTTGAAATTTGAAACTCTTTCATGCACTTATCGATTCTCTATACCTCTCAGATATCTATTTATTGATCTCATGCTATATGTAGCACTGTCTTTGTGAGTCTTTATTTTGGAATCTTTCTAATAATGTCAGGGTGACTACATCACCCATATCACCATAGTCCCATTGAGGAAATTTTGTAATAGTGAATCATAAATATTCACTATTATGAATAATGTTTATATCTCCCTGGTTGGACTACCATGACATGTCTGATGCAGGGATGGACACCTTGACCTGATTAACAAAGTTTTGAATAAGGATAGAAAAATGTTGGGCTCAACCCTTTTGGGAGCCCACTTAATCCCACATTCTAAAATATGAATGAATGTGTACCTATTCTTGTACATGAAATAAATATATTAGATAAAAATGATGCTCTGATCAGTTCTTTGATTTCTTTCTCATCTAATGTTTGGGTTTGACTATCATAATGTCATATCAAAGACTATAATGCGTGTTAATAATTTCTTATGATTTGATTAACATATGGAGCTTTAACAAAAAAAATTAACCACTTCTTGAAGGCATATCTGGAGTAGCGGGGCAAGGTATATCAAGGAAATGGTCATTAAGAACAAGATTCATGGTTGCTACTTCTAGGCAATGATGGACTTCTCTTCTCCTCATATTTTCATTTGTATAGTTGTTTTTCATATAGTATTTGGCCATTCAATCCCATGGCTTGTGTGGGATATTAGACACTCTTATTGCATTTTGTTTGATATTAATTAGATAGCATCTAATTTGGTAAAATACTTAGTGATGCAGCAGTGGCAATGCGGAAGCCGTCAACAATGAGCCAATGGTGGAGTTTGAATCCTTCAACACCCAAAGTGAGGGGGGCAGGTGCTAGATACCTATCACAGGTATGGTAAAATGACTTGGAGAAGGTTATCTCAACCCTACAAGACAATATAACCTAATCACTAGGCTTGTCAAAGTCCCAAGCACCAAGAAACAAGAATGCACCAAGAGGTCTCCTTAGGAAGATAAGTACTCAAACCCCATAAAATGGATACAAAGACCAGGGGTGGCCTATAATCACTGGCATGGCCTATTTAGGTCCTAACTCTGAAGTTACAATGGTTCTTTCACTCACAAGCAACCCACAACACTTAGGTGCTTCACAAACTAGACTTTGGCTTGTAGCCTTCACCAGAGACAAATTCAAACAT
>MU227424.1:2332908-2345743 GCA_018584345.1 Thuja plicata
GTTGATTCCTAAATTATATTTAATATAGGTCCTCTCCTAGGGGTAAAGGCTTTAATGGGAATTTAATCCTCCTATGTAGGCCTCCTTAGGAGATTGTGCCCTAATTCCATATAAAAGGGAAGCTTTCCCTCTCATTTTATCTAAGCAAGATTGAGAACCATCATCAAGCATCAAGCATTCCTAATTGAGATCAAGCATTATCAAGTGAAGTTCAAGCAAGAAATCAAGAAAGATTTAAAGTAAGCATTCATCCAGTCAAGTATCCATTTTCATGAAGGAGACCCATTGGAGGCCATTAAAGGATTGAAGCTACAAGGTGCCCTTTTGGTGATCTCTCCATCCACCTTCTTCCAAGCCTATTACAAATTCAAGAACCCATTCAGGACTTGGTGTTGGAGATCTACAAGAAAGAGATTGAAGACATCCTACCTTTCTACATTCTACATTTGAAGCATACTTGTGGATTCAAGGATTCGAATCTGCCACAAGGAATTTTTCAAGCAAGGTGAATTTGTGCATTTACTTTGTCCATTCCTACAATTTCATTTACATATATTTAAGGTTAATTCCAAAACTGGGGTTTTACCAAGGCAAACCCCTCCCCCCAATAAAAAAATCTCCTTTTTCTTGTAGGTACAGGTACATAACAGTTGATTTGAGACCAGATCTGGATACCCTTTTCGGCAAACTTTTGGGATCCATGAACAAAGTCACTTTTGAATTTGTGTAGGTCAGGGTTGATATTATTGGGTCAGGGTTGACATTTGTGGGTCAAGTTTGACCTTTTTCATAAGACAACATTGGAACAGAAAATGATTTCTAGGTTTTGTTTGTCTCTGCATTTTGGTTCGGTATCAACTGTCAATTTTTCCAGAAACAGTCTACAGACCTCAGAAAATAGCATTCTTTGATCTGCAATATTTCAAGGTTAGTGCATTTCTCCTATCTCTTCAATTACTATCATATATCATTTCTATACATATAATTAACAGAATTTAAGGTATCTCCTTTGTTATTCTCCTTTCCAAATAGTTGATTCATTTGTGCATTAACCCTTCTCTTGGGTTGATCAACTTGGATCTCCCATTTGTGCATTTGAGGGTAAAAAAAGGAACATCTTATCTTCTCCTTGATCACAATTGCAATACTTAATCAATATAACTCAATTAAGGTTAAGGGATTCAATACATTTCTAGGCAACTTTACATTACATTCCAAAGATAATCAATCTATCATCCTTAATACATTATATCTTCTTAATAAACACATCTAATTCCATCCCCCTTTACATTTTCATAAGATAGAATATTCAATCTCTTTACACTTCAACACTTAACATCAAATCAAACCAAAATAACAAAACATATTATATTTTATCTTACAGTGACAATATTTCAAATTCTGAGAAAAGTTCCTCAACTTTCTAGAATTTGTTTCCTAGGTGCAGAATCATGAAACCCATAAACAATTTGCATCCAATCATAGTAAAGTTGTCGCAGTGACCGGATTTTAGGATGAAGGGGCAATGAAATGGACTATTCAAGGATTCTATACTTATGCAATTTCCCACCATAATTTATTTCATTCTGGATCCAGGAAAGGAGGGCAGACAAATGTATATCACCAATAAAAAGAAGGGGATTCCAATCAGTATTAAAAGGAACAACATAATTGTGAATATAAAACTCACATAAAAAATTTTGGACACAATCAGGTGATGTATTGTATGCGGCCACAAATTCATGTGGGGTTCCTATGCCTGAGTTAATATTGTGAAGGACTCTCATTAATTTAAACAGTAGAAATTGCTCCTTGAGGTATAGGGTATAAACTCGTGGTGGTGGTTTGCATTCTATTAAATCTAGAATTATATCTGTAATGTTATCTATCTTGTTTTGTAGGAATTCAATTTCTTGTTGTTTTCTTTTGAGCTCCCTTCTTAATTTTGTCTTTTCCAACTCCTGCATCAACTTTTGATATTGCATTGTATTAAAATAGTCAACCGAGAGAGCATGAATAGTTACCTCCTCTGGTTTTTGATGTGGGACTGGCCTGGCTGCTTGTGGGCCTTCCTCTTTCTTTGTACAAACTGGCATATTATTTGGAACAAGGGGATTATCCCCATGATTGCCTTCCTGTAGAGAAGAAGATTCTCTTCCAACTCCTTTAGGCTTAGCTACCTCTCGTATTACACACTCTATTTCTTTAACCACTTCAGCAGGTGCAGGATCATTTTCCATCATACCCTGGCATTCTGCAATCGGACTGCCTATTTGTGGTTGTTCTTGTAAGGGCTCCTCAAAGGAGACATGAGAAGAGTCAACCGTAACATGGGAATCCTTGTTGTCTGATTGTGTAGTGTTCAAATGAACACTTTTGTGCAATGGAGTATCAGTAGAGGCTACAGGTTGCTTCTGTGAAAGTTGTCTTTCTTGGTAGGTGTGGCTGTAGGAGAAACAGTAGAAATAGGAACATCTCGACTCATATATTCTATCATCTTGGCCTTACCCTTTCCCTTTTTATCTTTTTGCTGAGAAACTATGGGAACCTCAGTTTATCTGCTCCCTGAGGTAGGTTTGGATGGCCGAATGGCACATTCTCCACATTAGATCTTAAAGGAGGAGGATTCCTTAAAGGTTCATCTTGCTCAACAAATTCTTCTTCCTCATCAGGGTTATTTGGTTATTCTTCTTGAATTTCGGGTTGTGGCCCTTCTCCATGCAATTGAACATGAGGCGCTATAATAAATCTCAGGACATGGGAGAGACATCCCTTAGTAAGCTTTCCACCAAAACTTTGATTAAACCATGGTGGGTAACTTCATTCTACCACCCCTTTCGTGCCTCTTCAGCACTTAAATTCAAAAGGGCGTAAAGAAAATTGGGAACATTTACTAAATGGTCATGTCGTAAATGGCTCAATAATTTAAAGTGTACTAAATGCAAGAAGGAAAAATGGCCCCTCACAGGTAATGTACCTGATAACATGAACTTCCAACTGAGGATATTCTCCTTGAAGAGATGTCCGCTTAACACCATGTTGGCTGTAATCTATTGGGGCATCTACTGGCAAAGAAAATTCCGCTCTAGCTGCGCGTGCATCATGCCCATGCAGAAATGCTTCTCATGTAGAAGGAAATCCAGAGACTTTGGAAATTCATGCTTCAGAAGCTTCAATTCATAACCCTTTAACATATGCAGCTCCATTGTTGTAAGTTCTCAATAATTTCAGTGTCATGGCTTCATCATACCCATTTAACCTTAAAAAATAGATAAGCCACCCTACTCTATTAAAAACCTGAACACTGTCCTAGTCCTGTAACAAAGAAAAGTGGTTTGTTGGTTCATGACATATAGGAGAACCACCCATTCTGTCATTTTAAATTTTCAACAATTTTTGAAAAACTCAGAAAAATCCCTCTTACTCCATTGCTACTATCTATTCTTTTTACTGAAATGCCACTGCTATGCCCAGAATTGGAATAAAACTTTCTAGGTTTCCAAGTAACGCAGACAAGACACAAAAGAAATTTTTTGAAATAGTGTTGTGAATCTAAGTTGAAATTTTGAGTTTAAAAACACAGGGCTGGTTTTGAAAGGTTACATGCAGGGGTTGTCAAATCATCATTTTTGACATGACGGCTTAGTACAATTCTGGTACCAAAAATAGTAATGAAAAAGGATGTCAATTATGAGAGCAAATTTGAAACTAACAGAATATTTGAGCTAATGGGATATTTCATTTATTACACACAAAACCTATTTACTACCCCCTGCAAAAAAGGTGACAAGTGTCCACACTTGCATGGCAAAGTATGGCAAAATCATGGATGAATCACTATATTAATTACAATGTATCATAATCATATTAAATGAAGCAAAAAAACTTTTTGAGACAATAAAGTAATGTGTATCTTGGAATATTATACCGTTAAATGATCAAATCCGAAAAGATTTGATGATGTAAGTAGAGCAAAAATTTGAGCTGGTGCAATAATGAGGTGACATGAATGTGTTGATGGAAAAAAAGGTGATGAAAAAGTGGATGCGATGACATTTTTATTATGGACAAGCGATTTTCATGGGAAACAAAAATTTTATTATGACTGCATGTGGAAAATTTTCAAAGAGACAACTGGAGCAAATAATTACTTCGGTTGGTTGCAGGATTGCCCTCAGTAGGAAGAGGTCCTTTGGCTGCAGGAAAGTCTTCAGCTGGAGGAGGTTCTTTAGCTGTAGGAGGTCCTTTGGCTGCAGGAAAGTCTTTAGCATGAGGAGGAGGTTCATCGGCTACATGAGGTTCTTTGGCTGTAGGAGGTTTTGTGGTTGTAGGAGGTTCAGCTGGGGTAGGAGAAATCTCAAACTACCGCAGGAAATTAGCCTTTGTCTATGGTTTATGGTACAGGAAAAGCCTATGACCATTCACCAGTAACTTGAAACGTATAAGCTTGATGGTGGATAGTTGAATTGCTCCATTAGCATAAACATGAATAATCTCATAAGGGCCAAGCCAATGTGTTGTAAGCTTACCTTGGGTTTCTTGGAATCAAGAGTCATACAAAAGAGCCCAGTCGCCAGGAGCAAACTGTTTGGAAAGGATATGAGAATCATGCCACTTTTTCCATTGTGTCTGAACCAATTCTGTGTGCTGCAGGGCGGCTTTCCTTATCTCATCCAGCTGGTTAAGCTGCAAGATCATGTCATGTTGTGCCTCAGTAAGATCAAGGTTTAGCTACAATGTCATGCATAAAGTCTTATGTTCGAACTCAATCGGCATCACAACTATTTTTCCATATACCAACTCAAAAGGAGTAAAAATTATTGTGGTTTTCGATGTAGTTCGGTAGGCCCATACTGCTTCTTGGAGGCGAATGCTCCAATATTTCTTGTGCAACTGAACTATCTTCATGAGGATAGCTTCTATCTCCCTATTGGTGATTTTTGCCTAACCATTCGCCTGTGGGTGATAGGGGCTTGATTTCCAGTGGTGAATATTATACTCGTTCATCATAGCAGTAATCAATGTAGAGGTAAATTGAGCTCCTTGATTAGTAACTAACTCTCAGGGTACAACATAGTGCATGAATATATCCTCATACAGAAATTGTGCAACTCTATTATCCCTAGCATGCTTCATGGCTCTAATCTCCACCCACTTGGTTACATAATTAGTACATACAAGTATGTACAAATTATCATCAAATGCAGGACTAGCGGGACTGACAAAATTGATTCCCCATTTATCAAATGGAGCCACTATGACCTGAGGAAAGAGTGGCATTTCATTAGATTTAGTAGGTCACCCCATCCTCAGACATCGATCACACTTCCTGGTGTAATTGGTTGAATCCTTGTAGAGGGATGGCTAGTAGTAACCAGTGTTAAGTACCTTCATAGCTATCCTTTTGGTAGTAGGATGTCATAAGTTTTGTCCTCTCAAATACATCTTCTCAATACTTGGTCAGGGCCAGTATAGAACAAACAATCAGCAATCCATGAAAATTTGAAAGTTTTATCTATTAGTAACCGCTTTTTCTTTGGAGAGAAGTGTGGAGGTACCTTTTGGGAAACCAGATAGTTAGCAATATCAGTGTACCAGGGAGATTGAGATGCAATTGAGAATAGGTGGTCATAAGGGAAAATGTCATCAATTGCCATAGGTTCATCAGCATTCTGCAGGTGTGAGAGAAAATCATCCGCCACATTTGATCTTCCTGGCTTATCTATGATGGTAATATCAAACTCTTGTAGCAGCAACAACCATCTAGCTAACCTCCCTATTATTGTAGGTTTGTTAGCTAAGTACTTAATAGTTGCATGGTCCATATCCACAAAGATTTGATAACCAGTGACAGTGGCAAAAAAATTTCAGAGCATAGATAATAGCCAATAGCTCCTTTTTGGTAACTGTATAATTTAACTCAGCTCCTTGCAGATTTTTTCTAATGAAATAAATAGCATGTTCTAGAGTACCTTCCTTTTGTCCAAGAATTGCTCCAATAGCATGATCAGAGGCATCTGTATGTATGTGGAATGGGAGTGTCCAATTAGGACCTCACAAAATAGGTGCATGTGTCAGTACAGACTTCAGTTGCAGGAAAGCTTCATCACAATCTAATATCCAAATAAAGTTAGCATCGTTAGTGAGTAGTGAATACATAGGGCTGGCCATCTTGCTGAAGTCCTTTATGAATCTTTTGTAATACCCAAAGTGACCAAGAAATCTTTTGACATCTTTTTTTTTGGCTAGGGTAGGCAGATTCACAATGAATTCAATTTTGGTTGGGTCTACCTGAATGCCAAGAGAAGAAATATAGTGACCAAGCACTACTCCATCCTGCATTATCATAAAACACTTCTCGTTGTTCAAAGATAGGTTGTGTTCCTTGCACCTGGTGAGGAATTTTTCTAGATTTTCCAATGCTTCCTCATAAGTTTCACAATAATTTGTAAAGTTGTCCATGTAGATCTCTATATAGTCATGGGAAATGTCAGCAAAAATGCTGATAACCGCCCGCTGAAAAGTAGTAGGAGCATTGCAGAGGCCAAACGATAAAATTAAATAAGCAAAATTCCCCCATGGGCAGGTGAATGTGGTATTTTCCTGATCCTCTAGAAGAATCTAGATTTGATTGTATCCACTATACCCATCCAAGAAAGAAAAGTATTTCTTCCCTTCTAGAGAGTCCAGAACTCGGTCAATGAACAGAAGAGGGAAATGGTCCTTTTTAGTGACATTGTTAAGCTCTTTGTAATCCACACACACTCTCCACTTGCCACCTTTCTTAGGAACTATGACTAGTGGGGAAACCCACTGGCTGTCTGATATAGGGTATATTAAGTTGGCTTTAAGAAGTTTTTGGAGTTTGGATTTAACTATCTCACATAGGGCAGGGTTGACACGTCTTTGAAATTGCCTTACTAGGGGTTTATCCTCCTTTAGGAAAATCCTATGAGTGCATAGCTTTGGTTCCAAACCTTTCATATTAGTGTAATCCCAAGAAAAATAGGTAGCATGGTTCTTCAGTAACTTGGTCAACGATGTTTGCTACTGAGAAGTAAGTTTGCTATTAATGTTCAAGCAACATTCAAGGGAAACTTCCAGTTTCTTAGTGAGCTCGACCATAGATGCATCGGTCAATGAGGGCAATTGGATCTCATAGGGAAGCATTTTGCGATACAGATGGTTGGATATAGGGGAAGATATTTGGTAATTAGAGTACAACGAATGCAGGGAGTAGTTTTGGAAGGAACTATCCAAAGGGTCTAAGTTTGATCCATACTGGTTATGCATGATGTTGGTGATTACTTTATCTTCTTCCTGAAGCTGCAAGAAGGGATTTCTTGTTAACATCATTAATTGGGAGACTGAATTAATAAATTCAACTTCCTCTCCTACATCTGTCCATATGGGAGAGGCTAATTCCATCTGAAGTTGAGCAGGAGGGTACAAGGCCAAATTTTTGGTGTGCTGGCCATCAGAAATGGTCATATCTCCTGACCAACAACTGATATAGGCATCAATGGTAGCCAGCCAAGGACATCTTAGAATAATTAGATAGCCTCCTAGTGTAGCTTTTGGCAAGAGGATAATGAAATCTGTAGGGTATGACCAAGATTCAAGGTCAACCACAATGTCCTCCACCACTCCATCAGCCTTTACAGTTGAACTGTCTGTGAGCTGCAAGACAGTAGGTGTATTGCGAAGGTTGGTGATACCAAGGCGTTGCATAATGTCCTTGGTCATGACATTAATGGAAGCTCCAAGATCAATCAAGGCATTTTTTATAGCAGTCTCATTAATACTGACCTTGACAACAGGGTTGCCAGGGTTGGAAAATTTTGGGATGGTAAGCTTCCCTAACATGATGTCCGCCAGTTTTCCCAGGACATGGATAGTCTGGGGATCCTTCTTCTTGTGGCCAATATTTTTAAAGCAATCTTCCTTGATGGATTTTCCATATGTAGGAACATCTTTGATTGCCTGAAAAAGGGGAATTTGGACACTGACATTCTTTAGTTGGTCAAGGATATTGAAATTTGCTTCATAAGTGGTTTTCGGATTTTTATGTTGCAATATTTGTGGGAAAGGAGGAATGGTAAGTTATTGGATTTTGTTGGTGGTGCAAGGGCTACTAGAGTAGACGGATTGTCAGGTTGATTGGGCTCTTTAGAAGGAATTTTAGTTTTACTGAAGGCTCAGGTGCAGGAAGAGTGGTACCAGACTGTAGGTCAATATCATTGAGGTTGATTGCATATGCATGGTTTTGCATGGGATACTATGATGGGTCTGTAGCATACACATTTTGGTGAGGTGGAGGAGGTTGATTTTTAGGGTTTGGTTGCGGCTGTGTAGGTAACTAAGTAGGCTTAGGAGGCGGTTTAGTGGCTGTAGGAGGTGGAAAAAAAGCTTGTTGTTGTGGAGGTTGCATAGGTGGTAGAAAAAATCATTATGGTTGATTTGGCCATTATTGGCCGCCTCGCCACTATGGGTTTTTCTTCTAATTACCCTATGGTGGCTACCATGCCCCTTAAGGTTGTTTCCAACCTCCTTGAGGGTTTGGCCACTGTGGATTGGGGTAGTTCTACCACTGATTTTGGGAATTATTCCAGGGAGGATTTTGGTAATTCATGGGGGGTTGCCATTGATTATTATAAAAAGGACCAATAAATGAAAGAGGGTCCTGAGGCATACCTTTTCTCTATACCCATGGTCATCGTTGAGCGATGAAGAATAGTTTATTTTCCTTTGTTTCAACTGGTTTGTAATCAGTTAGCATTTGTGTAGTCTCTATGTTAGCAACCAATTTGTATCTGTAGTCTCTCTTCTTCTATCTACAATATGAATAGAATTCTGCTAGCATGGCCTCTGCTTCCTTATGTTTCTTTTTAGCTTGCATGGTGTCCAACTGGGTGGCCATGTTGTTAATTATATCTTGCTTAAAATCGGACAAGAAATTATTTATCTCTATTCGTGAAGCACCAACACCATTGGACTTCCCCAAGGTGGACCTATATCCCCTTCCTTTCTTAACACCAGCTCTTGAGTACTTATGGTAGATCTTTCAGATATCATCCCATGATGCCTGGGTGATATCTCCTCTGGCCATTAGGTCTAGTGCCTCTGTGCATCCGTCATGAATGCCTCACAAAAAGAGCAACTTCTAAGATTCTTCATTAAGCTCATGCTGAGTATTCTTCTGCAAACTGAACATGAACCTTGAGACATAATCCTCAAGACTCTCATCCTCCTTCTATAATATCTTAAATATGTCATCCCCTCGCATATCATTTCCTTGACAGTACTCCTTGTTTTTTAGTAAGAAAGCATCCTTCATTTCATCCCAATTATGGACAACATCCTATCCTAAGCCAATAAACCATCACAATGCAGACTCTTTAATTGTTGTAGGAAAGAGCTTAAGCATGTGGGCATCAGTGGTATAGTCATAGCTCCTACAAAGGATATCAAACTCAAAGAGAAAGGTATCTAGGTCCTCTGTGACAAGGCCGTAAAATTTTGGAAGAGCAGAAGAGGGAATATTTTTGAGGTTGTTATTATCTCGCTAATCGAAGATGGGAAAAGGAAATGTAGTAGGATTGGTCATCCTTTGTTGTCACTGAGGTGGTTTTTGAGGTTGGTAGATGACTAACTGCCAAGGATGTTCTTCTTGAGGATTTTGGAGTTCTAGGTTGGAAAAGGCTTCAGCAAATAGATTGGCCTCTGGTTGTTCTTGGAAGAACCCATAAAAGTCACCCTCAGAAGATGAGGATGATGAAGGGGCTTCAGGAAGCTCAACAATAGCATCAATGAACTAGATTTCTTCTTCAAATAGGTTACTGGATAGGTTTGGCAAGTACCTTCCTCGGGCGTCTCTTTGTCTATTATGCATGCAGATGGTATGGAATGATGTGAATAATGGTTTGCTTTGTCAAGATAAGGCTTAATCTACTTAAATCATGGAATGAAAGCATGAAAAAAAATCCTAGGAATGGTTGAATAAGAACCAAGCTCGGCACCATCCCCAGCAGTGGTGCCAAAAATGATCGCTCGTTATAAAGGCTCAGAAATTAGGCATAATCCTTTAACTCAAGGATTGGACATCCAACTAAGCACTTCATCCTCTTTATAAGAAACTCATTTAATATTTCAAACCCAAGGACGTGTTACATGAAACAGGCCAGCAAAATATATGCACCAACCACTTTCTCAACTAATCATTCTATAATGTATGCAGGAAACAAATGCTAGAAAGAAACTATTCTATGGCTGCAGGAAATAAATGCTTTCAAAGGGAAAATATACTATTGTTGCATGAAATGAATAATCAAAGGAAAGCTAAACTATTGTTGTGAAATTAAATACTTGAAAGTAAATGATGGAAGTGAATGCTACTAGCAGGATGGAAGAGTGCACAAAATACCTACAATGCCTTAGTTACTCTGTCACTTGGCCGCAGGAATAGGTAGTTATCCTATGGCTTTGGCTACAGAAGCTATTCAGCATAGGAATTGAAATGATGAAAATGTAGGAAAGTGAGCTAAACTAAAATGAATCTAACTATGGATTCCTCGCCAAGTGGGCCCCCTTGGGTGAGTACCAAGAACACTCAATTACACAGAAGTAATCTCAACACTTCATTTTCTCATTAAAATGAATAATAGAGTACAGAGATTCTCATCAACAGTAAAATAACAAATTTGAACTATATTGCAACTATCATAATACTACTGCCCTCCTTCTCACGTAGGAGTGTGGCTTTATTTATAGGAAAAACATCTAACTGCTAAACTCAACACGCCCTAAGAAAAGGCGGAGCTTTTATTACAAACAACTAACAGAAATGAAAGCTAGAAAGTAGGAAATGGAATCGATCCAAAAAAGAGGAAAGAACTACTTAGATAGCAAATCTAAATTCCCACTCTCTCCAAGATTTCATCAGGGAAATTATTGTGTTTGCCAAGTCTTCGCTCAACCATCTCCACTTAGATTAACTGGAAACCTTCCACCACTGCTATGTCGATGTTTCATCCGTGTGCATCTACTGCAGGACTGAGTTAGGCATCTAGCACATAGATGTGCTCACCTGAACAACATGATGATTGCTACTTTGATGCACTGCATTAAAATTTTTAGGATAAAAGCATTCATGGCAAATAATCATTCAAAGTACATATGCATTATCTATTGTTCAAACAGTCAATTCATTCATAAAACATGATCATAATTCCATAGCAATAAACAGAGCATATTCATCCAGATAAAGCATATTAAGTAGCATATGTCCATGGCATAGGTTCAGTGGTTCACTACCACATATTAACAGTTTTAAAGTATAAATTCTTGGAGTAATAAAAGAAAACATAGGAAAAGACCTAGAAAAAGTTCTTCTAGGGTATCTAAAGTATGCCATTAAAATGGCATATCATCCAGTATGCTCCTATATGATCCATAGCCTACAAGGAAGGAAAAGGTGGGGTTAGATCCAAAGCATCTAAGAAATACCTGGCACCCTATTACTGATCCTCATCTACAATTATGCATGTGCGTAGTCAATCCATACACTTCTAAAAGGAACTATGCTACAGAACATGTGCACTCAGGAAACATGTGCATGCAGTGAGTAAATCAAGATAATAATGGAGAAAAAGGTATGATGTCAAATGTATTATCAAGAAATAGCTCATGGGCTGTGAGTCAACATGGTATGTTGTTTATACAAGATCAGTAAAAGGACATCTTGATAAAATAGTATACAAGATCATTAAGCCTACAGTGATACAATGGTTCACATCTCGAACCTCACAAGATCTTCAAGCTAGCATGCTATCAAAATAGAATGGCAGTGGTGATTCAATGCATCTACAACCTCAACAACATGGCAACATTGATCCAATAATATAAAACACATTACAAATTCCAAGCTCACGGTCTCAATGAAATAAACAGTGTATAAAACAATATATGGTGCACAACAACAGCAAGCATGCAATGACAACAATAACATTGCATGATGCCCGAGCTCAAATTAAAAATAGTAAGTGTATTAATGTATGATCTAATAGCAGAAACCTCATTGATCATTACCTTTGACTCCTCCATCATTATAGAAGAGATAACTACCTACAAGTATATTTCATAATTCCTCATTTGAAGTCATAGGTTAGTTTAAATGGAGAAAGTATACAAACACACCAATTTAATCCCAAAACATCATATAACTAGAATTAATCACATCTCACAAATGTATAGATTATACTACATACCATTGTATTATATATATCAAGTATCATTATGAGTTTACATCATATATTTAGTATTAATAAAATATTATAAAACAACATAAAACTAACCCAAAATACTTCAAAAGACTTAGATTTTCAAGCTCATCAATAGTTGTGAAACATGATCCTAAATTTTATATAGAGAGTTTGGACTCTGAAGGGGTAAAAATACATATTAATTTTGATGTATATTTTCTTGCAGTGGATCATAAGAGAGGCCCTAATGATCATGTTAAACAAATCCATGAATCATATCATGAGACTACTAATCAAAGTGATGCTCAAAACTATTGATCTTATCACCTACAACTTGGTTAAAATGGTCTTTCAACATCAAAGTGTCACAAATGTTAATAATATGGTCTAAAAGGTTACCCTACACTGTATTACAAGATGACCTATTGTATGCACCCTAAAATGGTCGCCTAGACTTTGGGCCCCATTTTATTATTTTATCAATTTATCAATTTTCTGAATCAATGCTTTGAAACATTTTCAATTCAAATCAATTTCCTTGATCAAATTGTAATTAATTCAATTATTCAATTATT
>MU227424.1:2366134-2382125 GCA_018584345.1 Thuja plicata
TATTATTTGAGATAAATCTCCCATTTGAATTATCTCCCCACACTAAGCATGGAAATGTAATATTGGTTATTATTCTCCCCCCACAATGTACAATTCCCACTCTTATATCTTTGAACTATTCTCATGTGTTCTTATGAAATGACATGATTTATCCAAGAGAGATGACACTATATAATTGATGCTTTCTTTATAGAAATAGACACCCTTCCTTGAATGCATTCTTCTTTGTTATTGCTTGATCATGATCATAACAAATTAAAATATCTCTTTAATGAAAGTCGTTTTCAAAAATTTCACATAGACCCGTACATATTCCATCATAACTTTTGAATCCAAGACATTCTCTCTAATCGCTTCGATGAGATTCTTGGAAATTAGGTTTTCACCGACATATCATAAATTTAGAAAAATCCAACGGTTAATTTGTGAGATATGATCCTTTTACCGAGACTGTAGTTTTTGAGACATCCACACATTCACCATCAACAAACTACTCTCTTACATTTGCAGTCTGGCTCTGATACCATGTTAAGTTTTTAAGATAGCTGCAAATGTAATAATACTCTATGTTACATGTATTTTCCAAATGCAACAATCTCTCTTTCATTTATATTGGGAATGAGGATAGGAGAGACATGTCCCTTCATGGGACATGTCTATTCATTATTATTTATAAGAAAGGACATACCTCTTCCAACTAATTATAATTTAATCAATCTTATAATGTTTCATCAATCAATTATTAATTAAGAATAATAATTTAATAATTTAATATTAAATATTAAATTTCATATGTGATTAATAATAATATAACATATATATTATATTATTATTAATCAACACATATTAAATATATTCTAATGATCATACGACTGAAGATACAAACATTAACAATAACAACAAAGACTCTTCATGCGAAGAAGAAATGTAAAATGCAAAAGTCAGAGGCACATAAACATAGTGTATAAGGTTCAAACTGCTTCTTGTTAAGGCCCACAAGAGTTATCCCTATGTATGCCGAATATAGTTATCAGACAACACTTTGAAATTGCCACTTTTTGACCCTTCAACACTTGACGATCTTTAGGGGAAGAGCATCAGTAGCGGAACACATTCCAATAACTGCACACTCCATGTACACTTGACCCTCCAATTACTAATTGCCCCTAAAATGATAACACATGTACTAATAATTGATCATTTTTTAGCTTTTTGGTTGATAATTGACCCATTTGAGCACCACTATTGGGACATTTGTGCTTGACTGTTGGGACATTTGTTCACAACTACTGACAATTTTGAGTGAATGGTTATTGGTGCATCTTTGAGTGGGTATCATACAACACTTTGAATTGGCCACTTTTTAACCCTTAGACACTTGATGATCTCTACAAGGAGTTTCATTAATACCCATAAGCCAAGAAATATTGTTTAAGGTGTCATCTTGCATACGAAGACAACTCAAAAAATTGTCGGAATCCGACATATAGTTTAGGCTCTACAAGTGCAGGAAGTTAGGGTGTGTGGGTACTAGTGCTCTTTCCCTACAGAGAGTTTTGTTAATACCTAGAAGCTAAGAAATATTTTTTAAGGTGTCAACTCGTATTCGAAGACAACAAAAAAAAACGTTGAAATCCAACCTATTGTTTAGGCTTTACAAATGCTCTAAATTCAAAAAAACTAAAGATGTGACTTGATTGGAGGAGCTTGGAGTGCTGTAGAGAAATACCTTTAAAAAAACAGGTGGAGGTGGGGTCCGAAGGGATTGGTTTGATCTGAATTGGTTTTGGGAGTTGTGGCCGTCCAGGGCATTGAAAAATGCATGCTGGTCCCACCTCAAAAGTATTAGGTGGCCCTTTAATAAGGTTTGGAAGCTGCGGCGAAGGAATGGATGTCTAATGTATGTATGTATGAATGAATGAAAGGATGGAATTTCGTATGAATGAAAGGATTGAATGTCACATTATCTCAACATGTCATGTTCATTCATGTGGGCCGCTTTTGCCTGTCTCTTTGACTTTGACTCTGCCGTGGGATGCCGGTAATAAATCAATACAATGCACAGGGTTTGGGATGTGATTGACAGGAGCCTAGATGTTAAATGATTCATAAAAAAACCTTGTTTTGAATTGGAAGGCAACGGTAAAAAACAAAGTGGCTAGATTTGAAAATTTCATCAATGTCGCTGTTCTTGGCCGTGCTTTAAAATATGGCAGGTCGGCCAGAGCAGGGATTAAAAAATGGGTTTTCATCAACCTAAAAAATGTCTCTGAAAATGACCACAAATTTGACATTGTGAAAAATGACTTGTGGAGAAAAGAACCAATTCCATGCTGTTTTGGCAATGGGTATGCATGAAAATGGAATCATTGGATCCTAGGTTATCAAGAAGGAGAAAAAAAGAAGATTTGTTTTCCAAACATGGGTATCAGTGGGTTTTGCTCCCTCTGAGGGTTTTGGGCAGAAGGAAGTTTAGAGCTCTGTCTGATATTAAATTTGGGCAGCAATTAAAGAGTAGAGAGGAGTAGTGGGTGGTGGTATGGGCCCTCCATCAAAACAAGACAAATTTTTTGTGCAGCAGTTAAAGAGTCTAAAGTAGTAGGTGGGGGTATGGGCCCTCATAGGCATCAAGATAAACTTTCAGGCCAAGCTGAAGCACCTCAGGGCAACTTATTCAGGGACAATTATTTTATTTAGGCCAGATGAATGGGAAAGGGCATTGGAGGAGACCCAGATCAGCAGCAGGCTTGTTATATTTGTCGGTGGAGTTTCAAAGATTTCTCTCTGTCTATTTAGAATTTGATACCAAATCAATCCTAGAGCTTGCTAGTTATTGGAATAGAGGAATGCTAGATAGAGTCCATGATATGGTATTTCATAGTCTAGTTCTACTTCTCAGTCCTAACTATATATATAGAGACCCTATATACAGTCTGGTATATAGAGGATTTGAAAAAGCTTAAAGGTCTTTACACTCACTCTGATGATGGATGGCTTAAAGGTCTTAACACTCATTCTGATGATGGATGGCAGAATGTGATCCAAAATATTGATAATAAGAAATTGAGCAAAGAGAATAAGCTTAGAGGGAATGATGCATGGCTGATAGCAGGCCTCCTACAGAAATACCCACTTCTTCAAACCAGCAAATATTGTTGTCACAACAGAAATACCCACTTCTTCAAACCAGCAACAGAAATACGCACTTCTTCAAACCAGCAAATATTGTTGTCACAAGGCATGCTTCAAGGGTTTCAGCCATCCTCATGTTCTACCCAGAACTTCATGTATTCATTCTTTCTTATCTTTCTTGCTTTCAAAAATAATGCAGTTCTGAGATTTTTCTGGAAGTTTTTAGGCATACAAATGTTGAAACCCAGCCTTGTCTCTAATTGTGCATGAAAAATCTCTCATTTTCAGGAGCTAGCCAACTGACCTTTTACTTTAGTAAAACCAACCTTCCTTGGTCTCAAGAGAGATTTTTTTCCTTATTTTAATAGAGGGGCTAGAAATGTTTGTTGCTTTATAGGTTAGGTATCTAGAACTTTCTCCTCTTGATTTTTTTATTTGTTTTATTGATTGAGTCGGTTCAACTTGATTACAGGTTGATACCCATTTCCTTTTTAGATGTCGTTATGGGCACTAGTTATAGTGGAGGTGCAAGCGTGCCCTTTTAATGCTTCAAGCAATCTGAGTTACAGTGAAACCTGTATCATGTTTGCACATATATGTATATATATACACAAGCAAAGGTGTTTCAAGAATTAAAGACCAGCTGACCTGAGTGAAATTTCTTTGCAAATAGATCGACAAGAAGCACTGGATTGGAAGCTTTCAAAGACCCCCATGAAGTATATGATCTTGCAGAGCTGGAGGGGGCTCTCATCTTGAACCAAGAACAAGATCAAAATCGTTCCGGCCTTGCAGAAAGACGTAGGTGTTTTACACAACAAGCTGTAAGCTACTGCTTCTTTAGCAGTATTATCTTTTAGTCTTCATATAGTTTTTTTGGCAATGTCTATCGAGCAAACTGGATACAGATTCGGCAGTAAAGATTGTATCTTGAATCAAATTCAATCTTTCCTCTCGAATTTGATTCAAAATCCAATCTAAATTGTCCTATATGGTTTAAAATTCAATCTTTACTTTCGAAGCTGTATAAACGTTACGATTTTTTTTGCAGTACTTTGATTAATAAATGCTTGAAGAAATCAATTAGACAGGGATTATCTGAACGCAAAAGAATCATGGCGAATGAATGGACTCAGAAAAGTACTTTTGTTTGTTCATATCCTACTCTAGATAGCTTGTCTTGCTAGGGAATTTCATCACATTGAAAGCCTACAATGCAGAAATTAGCGTATACCCTGCACGACCTGACAAACAAGATATCCCCTGACAGTCCCTCTGATTGATGTGGCTAATTCATTGCAGCCTTTCTTGGCAACCCCATTACACGCAATCACAGTAATGGTACAAACACCTCATGTCACAATCCGCACACTCCATGCCTGCATTTACATTCGCAGCACAAGTCATCACTATTATTACTTGTCAGACAAAATAACTTTACAGCTGATGCATTTCATTCGTCACACATTCCTAGCCATAAAAATCCATTTTTTCTATACTTCCTTCGCTACAGTCCTTCCAATATTTCACCTAGAAGTTTCTGAACCATGTAGAATGCTGGTTTAGTGACAAGTACTCTTGAGAAAGGCTCAATTCCTTATTACGTTCACTTCCGTATTTACAATTGCACTTCCTTTCCATTTTATTTGGACATCAGAAGTTTATATTGAGATTTTGTCAGGCTCAAAGCTGATTGTGTCCGTTCTTGTTTAACAGAAGGCTTTGGGATTCGCCCACCTACGCTCACCATATTTCCTTCATGGCCAATGCAATTTGACCCACCCCTAAATGTAGCAGTTTTATTTTTGCTGTGTAGTTTTTGGCTTCCATCAATTCATTTACTGTGAAAGATCGATGTAATGTGCAAACTTTTGCAGGCAACTGCAACTCAATCTGTAGAGAGTACAGATTCGGGATCTGTGCAGTATAGAGGAGATCCCCAAGAGTCAGAAAATACTGCGCAAGTTCAGGAGCCTCAACTGCTCTCTGACATGGCGGGAAACAGTACCCGCACAGAGACGTCAAATGAGATGGACAGGGATTCAAAGGTACAAATTCACACATCCCTTGTGAAATTCGAATGTGTCAATCATCATTACGCTTTGGTATGTTCACTGTTCAATTTTTGAAGATACCCATTGAGTGAATGAAGTCGGAATTAGTGATGTATTCATTGTTTGGCATGGTAAAGCCTGAAACAAATCGTAGGGGCCCAACTTCCAGCTCTGAACACGAGGCCTCAAAGACTCTCGATGCCAAGGTACGAGCTTTAACACCCACTTCAGTTCTGCGGTAAACAGTTGAAATTATATTCATGAAAAAACCCAGTTTTGGATTAGAATGCAGTTCTTAGTTTCTACTCTTGATTTGAAAAAACGATTCGATTTCATGCCAGACATTGAGGCGGCTTGCTCAGAATAGAGAGGCAGCACGGAAAAGTAGACTGAGAAAGAAGGTAATTGTTCTTCAATTAGTAGTCCGGTATGCATCAATATCAAGTTTTATATATGATGGATTATGGAATGCGATTTGAAACGTTGATTAAAAATTTAGGGACAATCAAATCTAAAAGCATAGGCACAATCAAATCTAACAAGACAACAAGACGCATCATGAATTGCGAAAACCAAATATCATTAACAAGAAAATTTAATGGCATATGCTGGTTTGTTGCAGGCCTATGTTCAGCAGCTAGAATCAAGTCGAATGAAGCTCAGTCAGATTGAGCAAGATCTTCAGCGAGCTAGAGCACAGGTTAAAAGCACAAATCCCGATTTTATATCATTTTTTCTTGACAAAATCAATAAATGCTCAATACCCAATTCACAATTAGTGCAGGCCTGTATAATCTTGACATGAATTCTTCTGTTGGTCATACATTGCAGCAGGGTCTATTCATAGGAGGAACTTCACTTCTCAACGACCAAGGATATTCAGGTGCAGGTGGCCTTGTCAATGTTCCTTTAAGCTCAGGTTTGTTCTATTTCATAAAAACTTAAAGGGTGCGCATTGTTGAAAGGAGACAGGCATTCAAACCTTAAGAATAAAGAGTCAAAACAATCTAACGTATGCATTACGTACAATCAATCAAATGATTCACTACAAAACCACGAAATTTAATTTGATGGATTGAATGTATGAATGTAGAAATCTTAATAACATGTACGAGACTCAGCGGTTCAAGAGATCAAGATACATAAAATTAACATATGTTCAAACTTTTTTCTATTTCTGTTCTTTTGTTGTGAATCTTGAACAAGAAAATCGGAGCTTTGTGAAGCCGTGTCAAAACTGACTCAATGTGAACAAAATGAAATGGGTCAGGAGCCGCAATGTTTGACATGGAGTACTCAAGGTGGGTAGAGGAACAGCACCGTCACATGAGCGATCTAAGGGCAGCATTGCAGGCACATCTTCCAGACAATGACCTGCGCTTAGTTCTGGACAATTGCCTTTCCCACTTTGACGAAATTTACCGATTGAAGAGCATTGCTGCAAAAACAGATGTGTTCCACTTGGTTTCAGGCATGTGGAAAACTCCTGCAGAGAGATGTTTCATGTGGATGGGTGGATTCCGCCCCTCTGAGCTTCTCAAGGTGCATGCATCTTTCCTGCTCAAAACCCAATTCCCCCATTTAAAAAATGAAGCAAACAAATCAAGAGCCATGTTTTAATTTTGTCCATCATAAACAAATTTGTTCCGTGATAACAGAGACATTTATGTAAACATAAATGATGTGTGTGTTTATAGATCCTGATCCCTCAGCTGGAGCCCTTGACAGAGCAGCAATTTCTGGGCATCTGTAATCTACAACAGTCGTCACAGCAAGCAGAGGATGCTCTTTCACAAGGCATGGAAGCTCTCCAACAGTCTCTCTCAGAAACCATTGCAGCAGGTTCTCTGAGCACACCATCCAACGTGGCAAATTACATGGGGCAGATGGCAATTGCCATGGGTCAGCTTGCCAACTTAGAAGGTTTCGTGCGACAGGTAACCCCATTTCAACATGAAATCGGCCAACTAGTTCCTAGAATGTACCAATGCATAGTTACACATCTCATATACTTGCATTTCACCATTTCTACATGAAATGGGCAAACTAGCTCCTACAATGTACCAATGTATAAATTACTAAGAAATTACTCTCATAACTTACAAACTAAATAGCCATAACTGCATTTCACCACCTTATCTTGATTCCATTCCTGTTCTAGATTGAATCCCCCCCCCCAAAAAATGGTTCTTTTATATATTGTATTTGTTTACAGGCAGACAATCTGAGACAGCAAACACTGCATCAATTGCACCGACTACTCACAACACGCCAAGCTGCCAGATGCCTTCTTGCCATTGGAGAATATTTCACCAGACTACGGGCCCTCAGTTCTCTCTGGTCTGCTCGTCCGAGAGAGTAAGTTAAACTAATCTATTTTTTCAGCAAATAAAAACGTTTTTTCATTAAACTAGACATGTTCCCTTCCAAGCTAATTCACGAGAATAGAGCATTATAATAATGCTTAAACAAATATCGATGAAAATCTATGCACAGACGCTTATTGGTTGATGGAAGCTGCTCGCCTGCAACAACCACTCCATCGCATGACAATTATTTCTCCACTTCGTAAGAATTATTCACACGCTTGGTTGTTATAGCTGGGATTTTGACTCGTCCCAACCAGAGAAAGTTCCATTTATTTGTCAATTGATTACTACAGTACTAAAACTAAAGACTTGTATCCTGCATTTTATTCTTCATCAGCAGCTCAGAAATTCACGTACATATTTTATGTATTCACTGTTCATAAATCTTCCCATGTATTGAATAGAGCCGGGAAAACTCGTGTTTAAAAAGAGAGATTACACAGAGAAACTGAGATGGGGTTGAGGCAAAATCATTGAAATAGCGTGCGATCCGCTGATGGGGAATATACGCATATCTTGGTTTAATGGGCAAATTCTTTTATTATTTCGGAGTATATGGAATATATGCATATCTTGGTTTAATGGGCAAATTCTTTTATTATTTCTGAGCATATACTAGTTGTTATTAGATAAGTAGATCAGACGAACGCAATGACGCCATGTACAGGACAACATTAAGTATTTTTAAGCTCATTATATTATTGTTCTGGACAAGTATGAGTATTAAATTAGAGAAACGTTGGTGACCTGAACAATTCAATGTACAAATCCGTTTCTTATTAATTCAATAATTTGATCTATTTTTACTTAAAAAATATATATTTCTATATGGAATATAGTTTTGTTCAAAAGATTGAAGTTTTGATGGTTTGTTGATTGATGAGGCTAAGGTTGTATTCCAAATGATTTCGACATTAATTATGCCTTTAAGATTTTGGTTTTTAGTTGTAGGAATTGATAATTTGATCTATTTTTTACATTTCAAAAAAAAAATTCTATATAGAATCCTGTTTTGTTATGTGCAAAAGATTGAAGTTTTGATGGTTTGTTGATTGATGAGGCTAAAGTTGTATTACAAATGATTTCGACATTAAGAATGTCTTTAACATTTTGTTTTAGTTGAAGGAGTTGGTAATTGGTAAATAGTGCGTGTAACTTTATTGTTGTAAAAATGACATTTAAGATTTTGGTTTTTAGTTGAAGGAATTGGTAATTGGTAAGTAGTGCGTGTAACTTCATTATTGTAAAAATGACATTTAAGATTTTGGCTTTTAGTTGAAGGAATTGGTAATTGGTAAATAGTGTGTGTAACTTCATTGTTGTAAAAATGACATTTAAGATTTTGGTTTTCAGTTGAAGGAATTGGTAATTGATAAATGGTGCATGTAATTTCATTACATTGCAAAAATAATAGTTAAGATTTTGAATTTTAGTTGAAGGAATTGGTAATTGGTAAATGGTGCATGTAATTCTATTGTTGTAAAAATGACATTGTAGGATGGTTTGTTGATTGACAAGCTTGGCGTCATGTCTTATATGAATTTGACATAGAGGATATTTCTATGTTTTTGGTTGTTAGATGAAGGAAAGGGTAATTGGTAAATGGAGCATGTAATGCTATTCTTGTAAAAATGACATTGTAGGCTGGTTTGTTGATTGATAAGTCTAGAGTCATGTTTTAAATGAATTTGACATAAAGGATGTCTCTAAGACTTCAATTCTTAGTTGAAGAAATCAATTATTGATAAATGTTGCATGTAATGTCATTTTTGTAAAAATGACATCCGAGGATGGTTTGTTGAATGACAAGCCTAGAGTTGGTGTTTTAAAATGATTTATGCTTTGTAAGCTACCAATATGCCTATAGATAGATTTTAAAGAGTGGTTAAATCCAAATGTAAGAAATCTAAGGTAATTGGACCAACCATAGGGACAAGATTGCCCTCTACACTTTTGGTTTTGCAAGACCAAGGTGGGTACACTAAATCTAGCTCAACATATGACACTTCACAACTTTCTCTGGATTCAGAACAACAAAAAATGATAAGAAAATGTTGAATAAAAACCACTCATTCGTTAATTCTCAATTTTCATGAAGAACATACAACTATAAAACTTAAAAGGATTTTGAAGTAATTTTAGATTTGCAGAATATAGCCAAACCCAACTAAACATGCATCACTATAGAAAGTACTAATCTCTGACCAGTGCCTTATCCATTGGGCAATATCTTTTATGCAGATGCAGAATACAGAAACCAACTATTGTCAAAGATTCAAAGTCGTAAATACAACTAACCCAAACCCGCACTTCTTATAAGATCCTTGTGCACACCAAAATGAATCTTTGTTTTATCCATAACAATATTTAATTTGATCCTAGAGCAAAACTTAGGAATAACAACATACACACAGATAAACTCTATGCAATGAATAAGAAAACTCACAGCTCATGAAATAGACACAAAGGAGAGATTAAAATCTGGATATTTGTGTTAAGTATAAAGAATCATGTAATGTATACAAAATGTTTCAAATATACACCACTTCAATAACTGCAAAAGACCTAAAACTTTATATTTCTATTATGACACAACCTAATACAATCTGCTATATCCCTGACTTAAAACTCGTATACAACTTTATAACTCTTTTTTTTCCAACCCCTTCTAAATGATCTTGGAAATCCTTTTATAGAGAAAGGATTGCAACAAGCTTCACATCATTTAGGCAAAAGACAAAATGATGGTGCGTTATGAAAGACAAAACTACAACAAGACCAAAAACAAAGTTGTTACAAGATTTCAAAAGCAGTTTCTCATTGGACCGCAGGGCCTTTGCAACAACTTCAAAAATTGTTCCGCCTTTGCCAAATGTAAACTTTGTCTTCATTCTTTTAGGTGCAAAATCTATTTGCAACTGTTGACAACCTCAAGATGTTGAAGAACTGCCACCTGTTGAAAGAACAATGGGGTGTTTCTGCTTCTTTGATTCATTTGAAGTATACCCGCCCTTCCATGCTACAAATACCTCATCACTGGGCCAAGGGAAGTTAACGATTTCAACATTTTTGATATTTAAGTCATCCCATTCTGTTTTCATTCTCTGAACTTCCTTTCTCCAAAATCAAAAATGAGACTTGGCATTTTCAACTGTCTCCACAGTTTGAACAAACAAAATAGTACTCTCAAGGTTTATGATGCTATTTAGTCTTACAGATAGTTCATCGTCCATCTCCCCCATCCATTTTCCCTTAATTTTCAATTCACCATTTTTCTTGAAGATGCTGGGAAATATCTCAAAAAAAACTATGGAGTATTCCCTCCTTAATACCTTTGCTCTTCTCTGGATGCTGACTGTTCTTATTTCAAATTCTAAAAAGCTTTTAACAAACTTGTAGGTGGCCTTTATTGTGGTATCAGTATTATCCTCGGTTTTAGATAAATAATGAAAGAATTTTATATCTAATCTCCTCCCTATCCACTTATCCAAAATTGGCTCCAAAGTAGCCTTATCCTCATCAAAAGAATTTAGAATGCCTATTATTCTCTCCCCACTCAAATAAAGAATATTTGGCTTTATTCCCTCAACAAACTGCAAAATTGTGCTCCTCACCTTCTCCTCATATCTCTGATTCGCTATAGATTTTGTATTTTTGAAAATTTCTATTTCCTCTTCTAATTTCTTTCTCTCAACTTTTAGTTTTTCTTTTACCAGGATAAGCTCTGCTTCTAAGTTAGAACTAGAGGGCATAGGGGAAGGGGGAACCTCTATAATAGGACTAGAGGAGGAAGGCTAGGTAGGATAATTTGCAATTACCCTTTGAGGAGATTCTTCTACTGATTACTGGCCTCTCAATTGTGCAATTATTCTATCTTTTTCAATACCTATTTTCACCTGATTATTATAAGTTCTAAGAACAGTTTCCAGTTGAGCCCTGAGATCTTCCTTTTCTTTATGCTCCTTTTCTACCACTTTCAGGCTAAACTTAGCAGTCTCTAAGACTACACTAGATGCTTCCACACCTAAAGTTTCTCCAACTCTCCTTACCATCAGGCTACTAGAATAGTCAGCCTTAACAGGTTCATTCCTCTTTCAGTTTTCTTCTCTCTTAAGAGACCACATAACCATGAAAACATGATCTTCACTAAAAACCACCCCTTTAATGGCTTTTTCTTTTACCAGGATAAGCTCTGCTTCTAAGTTAGAACTAGAGGGCATAGGGGAAGGGGGAACCTCTATAATAGGACTAGAGGATGAAGGCTAGGCAGGATAATTTGCAATTACCCTTTGAGGAGATTCTTCTACTGATTGCTAGCCTCTCAATTGTGCAATTATCCTATCTTTTTCAATACCTATTTTCACCTGATTATTATAAGTTCTAAGAACAGTTACCAGTTGAGCCCTGAGATCTTCCTTTTATTTATGCTCCTTTTCTGCCACTTTTAGGCTGAACTTAGCAGTCTCTAAGACTACACTAGATGCTTCCACACCTAAAGTTTCTCCAACTCTCCTTACCATTAGGATACCAAAATAGTCAGCCTTAACAGGTTCATTCCTCTTTCTGTTTTCTTCTCTCTTAAGAGACCACATAACCATGAAAACATGATCTTCACCGAAAACCACCCCTTTAATGGCTTGTTCAGCTGCCTCCTTTGCGTCATATGCATGCTTTGTTTGCTTCCTCACATCATCAAACACAACTGCATCAGCAATGTCCCACTATGGAAGAATAAGGACTCATGCACTTATGACCATTTCTCTTCCCTCCTTAGGGGTGATTTTCTATAATTTCTCTATGATTTCATGTTTCACTTCAACCTCTATAGCATCCATGTCCTTATCTGGCTGATCCTCTTGCCTTTTTTGGCACGTCTCTTTAAATTGATTTATATGAATTCTCCAAAGGAATTGTATAAAAGCTCTAGCTTTTACATAGCTGTCATCTGCCAAGAATTCATCACAGGCTTGTTTTGTGATAGGGTCCAGTTCTTTGCCAGCAAACTCTGCTACAGTTAAATCCATCTCAGCCCTCTTGGGTGCTTTTGGTATCCCCTCTTGAATCTCTTGATGAGTGACACATATTTTCCCCATGCTTCCCATTTGTAGCAATTTCTCTACTACTCCCTGTTCATCAACATGCAATGGGGATTGAGAAGGTGAATACATATTTCCCATTTGTTGTGCATCTTCTTCCATTCTTTGCCTCTTTGGATAAGGCTAGGACTCAAAATCATTGTTAATAGGTCTCTTCCCCTTTGAGGTGGATGGCTCCTCAACATGTCTTTGTTCCTCAATCTTGTTGGAGGAAGAAGGCACATCTTGCATTCTATGACCCCTATGGGATGTATCTCCCCCAGGCATCACCACAATGTACCCTAATCTTTGGTGGAAAACATATTCCTCTGGTGGTACAAGTATAGCAAAGTCTGGCTTGCTTAAGACAATTTTAGCTTTGTCAGGCTCTGACATGATAAAACATCTTTCTTCTAATTCTAGGTCTGCATAAAGCCTTCAAAATGCTTCATCATAGTATCAATTTCTCTTTCAAAAGGCTTGAGGTCCCTCAATGGATCATACCTCTATCAAAATGTTGTACAAAGTCAAGAGTCTTCTGGTACACTAGCCATTTTTCCTTCTTAACTTCCTGTTCTTGCAATGTGAACTCATTACAAATAATGTCTTCAGGAAAATGGAAATGGTGGTCCATTGCTATGCACCTAGTTTTCTTCTTGAACATATTACACAAGAAACCCTCAAGGTCAGCACACCTTGCCACTAATTTTGCTAGTCTATAAGGCTTCAGAACCTTATCCATGTGCACCCATCCACCCTTGGTAATAATAAATTGATGAGCAATAGTAATAGTGGGAAAGATAGAACCCATGTTCTTCCCAGTTAATGCAATATCCTGCAGACCGCCAATCTATCTGATAATCTCAGCAAGTCTAACCTTCAATGGAACTTGGTAAGGAAGTAGATACAGAGTTCCCTGGAAACCATATACTCTGAAAACAGTTGAAACAAGATACAAGATGATACCCCCCAGTTATGCATAATTTGATGTCCTTAGCATATTGCTTTGGTCTTATGAAAGACATAAAAGCTTTTGGAATCCTAGGATTCTCAAGAAATAAAAGGGCTCTAAGCCATGCAACAAAGAATCTATCAAAAGAAACAAAGCTGGCATCTTCTCTGTCCCAAGATAACTCCAAAATCCACAAATAAATTGACATTTCCTCACCATCCTTCATCCTCATCAAATCCATTTCTTTCTCAAAATAATCTACACCTTTGTATAAAAACATGTGCATCAACATTAAATACCATCCAAATGGTTTATCCACCTTTGATTTCTGAATACCAATCAAACCATTGTGAATTAAATCAACAATAAAAGGTGCAAAGTAAAAAATGATAGTAAGATGAGGGTGAAGGATCTTAACCAACATGAACATATAATGGATAGGCATCACTGCTTGTATATCTCCAAAAATTTGACACAAGGCCCAATACATACCCTTTTCCTTCAAATTGAAATAATCCAGTTTAATTGGCTCTTGGACAGGGATAACTTTAAGAAACCCCCTCCTAGGAAAAAGTGTAAAATCATGGCGAATCAGACATTAATTTAGGAGAAATTTTTTCTTTATGATGGTGATTTTTTTTCCAAATTAGGAAAATAATATAAAGGCGAAGGCGAAGTTTTCCCTGCCAAATGAAAATTCCATAAAATCCTGGTGAATAATACATTAATGTGGGGGAAAATATAAATTGTGTAAGGAAATTTTTTTGCTTGTGAAGTAAAAACATTATAAAATATGAGGCAAATGATTTTCTTTTGAAGGGAAAAAAAATATTTGTACCTGGCAAATTTTATGTGGCGTTTGAAAATATATTTATTTTTTTGGCTAATCTATCGTTAAGTATGGGGAAAATAAATATTTTATTGGCAATTTTCAAAAGATAGGACTTTACAATGCGTCATGTGGGCCAACGCCAGCTAATAACTTGTTTGCAGATTAAACAGATGTTGATATTGATAAGCAGCAAAATTTACATCGACACGAAACCTAACAGTAACATCCAACATTTTATAATGTTAAATGTCTTATTTGAGACCGTTTTATGATCCTAGATCAAGGTATGTGCAAGATCATGAGGGGCCAAACTATGCCCTTAAATGGCAATGAAAAATCAACAAATCAGGGTTAGTCAACTTGACGTGAAAATTTGAGCTAGCTATCAACCTAATATCAAAAAGTTGTAAGAATAGAATCTGTAAAAAATTGACTGTAGTTTCTAAACTACTAGGCCTTTTCTGAAAAAAAGTTAATATGATTGGTGAAAAGTATAGATTTCAATGCACCAGTACAAAAATTTCAGGAATAAAATAAGAAGTAGGTGTATGTCTGACCACCTTAATCATAATCAAATGATAGTATTTTATCATAAGATTTTATATATAAGTAGTAGACTCATTCCTGGATGTGACGCATATTTTTTGTAATTTTATTCTAAAAAAATAATTAATTATGAATTATTTGCTACAACATTTTCAGAATAAAAAAACTCCTGTGTCTGACCACCTTAACTCATTGAAAAATTTACAAAATTCAAAAAAAAAATCCCTTATAGTAGGCGAAGCATAGAATGTGACACATTTTTCAGATTTCAAAAATGTTATACCATCTGAAAGTTATAGCCATTTTTCAATCAGTATATAAATCAGCACTCTAGAGGTAAATCAATTGGAAAATAACTAATAATTACTTACCAAATTCAAAATTTGACAGCAATTATATCGATAGAAAGTTGATAATCTCCTTAAGATACCCTTTTTGTTTCATCAAATTCGGGTGAAAAAAAGTCATCACCTACATGGTCGAAGTCTGGAACTCAGAGAAACAGGGGAAAAACACGTTTTTGAGACATTTGAAGAGTTGACCAGGTAGATTTGGTGCACAAAGCAATACCGAGCCTAATCGGGTACTCGATATTTTTGAGTACCCGAAAATCCCGGCAGAATTTTGAATTTTAAATTTTCCCTCCCCTTTCTCCCTCTTAATTTATTTCCAACCCCTTTCTCCCTCCCATTTATCCATACTTCATATGATATATTATATATCAAAAATTATATATTATATATATTAAATATTATATAATATATAAATATTAAATATTACATTATATATCATGTATTATATATTATTTTATATGTATTATATATTAATATGTATTTTACAATATATCACATAATATCTTCATATTTAAATTGTATGTAATACACACACACACACACACACACACATATATATATAGTAAAAAATATATATTCAATATGATATGTATTATATATTATATATAAAATATTGTTGTATATATAATAAAATTAAGTATAGTATATATATAATATATATTATATAGGACATATTAA
>MU227424.1:2449291-2473268 GCA_018584345.1 Thuja plicata
ATCAAGAGATAGACAAATCAGAGATTCATTCTATGATCATCTCTCACATGATTAAGTTCAAAAGGATAGTATTGGAACTCAAAACTGTCATACCAGACAAGGTATGGAACATACTTGATATGTTAAATGGGCAAGAAATTGAAGAGGATATGAGGATAAGAGAAGAAACATTGGATAGTCTTCTCTCAGTGTGCTCGCATGATGAAAAAGTCATTCTGTTGGATTTAGTAAAGCTGCACCTAAGAACCAAAACAATAATTCTTCATATCACGAACAAGGAGTATGTTCTGGTTGGTGAAGAGACTCATAAAGCATTTGAGCAGGTATTTTTGGATAGACATATGTATCCATCAATGACGCCTACAACCAAGGCAACTCCAGTTCCTCCTAAACAGGTTGCAGAACCAGTAATTCAGAATGCACCTAAGATAGGTCCACAAGTGTCAGTGCCCTCAGTCTCAATAACTTGTGACACAAAAAAAGATTCAGGGGATACTATAGTGATTGATTATATCAAGATATCCATGAAAGCTTCTGATAATGATATGGACAAAGTTGATAAAGAATTTGTAAGTAGAGAAGAAACAAAGGAGGTATGCACTGATGACACATCCTTACAGCAAGATGAAGTCCCCCCTAATGATTCAACAGATTTAAATAAAGAACAAGACAATAAAACTAATGAGATACCAGCTATGGAAATCCCAGTAAAAGTGAATGCATGGATACTAGTCATAATACTATATTCACACCATCCATTCAACCATCAAACTCATTGTTGTCAAGTTTAACTCCTGACTCAGCAAGTCTGGATGCATGGGGAGAAGAAGATTTAATAAAGATCAGTGTGTTAGCCATGGAAAAAACCAAAGAGAAACAAGTTATGAGAAACCCTCTCTTCTTGGAATCAGTAAACATTTTGAATGACCTAGTGCCCACAGACAAGAAAGTAGAAAAAATTCAACCAGTTGATGATGTAGACAACATCCTAACAAGCTTCAAAGCACATTTTACAAGCTTAGTAGACTCAGCCATGAGAATTGCAGAAGATGAGTATAAAAAGGAAAGGTTAAATGAACTGGTAATGAACTTTACCTTAGATCTAAACTCATTAAAGATTGGCCAGTCTATGTTGAAAGAATTGGTAGCAAAAGGCAGGAAGGTTATAGCAAACTGCATGGATAGATGCAAACTCACCTCTGAACACATCAAAAAGATAGAGGAGGTAGATATTTTGGTTGACAATGTTAGAAAATTAGTTGAAACATCCACGCAAGACATGAAAATCTACAAAAATATCTATCAAGGTCAACTAGACAAGATAAAAAAAGCTAAAAAGGAGATCAGTAAGATAAGGATCAGGTAGACTCAACTGAGAAATGCACTTGCGCCCTCCTTAGCAGTTATGGATGAGAAAATTAAATAGATTGATGCAACCATTGCTACCTATGATCAAGGACCAAACATGGATTTGACAAATATGGAGAAGCTTACATATGCCTTATGCGCCCATCTACAAACAATTGATGCACTAAAGGCATTCTGGCAGCAAGAGATGAAGATTCTTCAGATTGTATATCAAGATGTATACATGGAGTGAGTATCTAGAAACTTACAAGTTTTTTGACACCTTTGTCATTAATGTCAAAGGGGGAGTAATCTATATAATTAATAAAGTATATATGAGGAGTAGTGTATGTATATGTTAAAAAGATAAGAATATACAGTTTTTGGGTGTTAGTCAATTTTGAGTAACTTGGCCACATTCCTTTGTTGACATTAATGAAAAAGGGGGAGATTGTTGGAAAGTTGACTCCTAAGGAGTATATGGCTTATTTTGTGTTTTCATTATGGCAAAAAATTCATATGAAGTTTTGAGAGTAAACTATGAAGTGAAAATTGACTAAGTGTAGAAGATAGAACAGAATAGTGACTTGCAGTCGATCAGGGCATCAATGCATGTGCGTACGATCACATCAGGATATGCACATTCAGACTTAAGCTCTATGTAATTTTGTTATGCTTATTCTATATATGCATGGTACGGAATGTTCATACAGACAAGTTATAGAAAGAACAAGTACACTAGAAGTTCAAAATATAGAGTATGAAGCCGACTTCATGATTTTGATTAGCGTGTAATCTTTTGTTATGTAAAGGCTAAGTGCCTATTGTAATAAGTTTGTAATCATGTATTAAACATTTTTGTAAACACACTTAAGCCAATTTGTTTGGAAGCATTGTGAATGTTGCTTTTGGGCCGACTAAGGTCTTGTTTATAGTCGCATCTATTCATGCATAAACACATATATATGCAATGTAAAGATATATTGGAAGTGTCGAAGAAAAAGTAAGAGAAGACATATAAGTAGTACAATATGAAGATATCAGAATGAGATAGAGCCCTTAAATAAGATAAGAGCATAAGCACATAACTGGAACTAATCAGACATCTGTGTCACATACAATAGTTCACTTTTGGATATAGTGCATATCTATTCTCAGGAGGTTGTAGCCTTCTTTCTCATTGATTAGTGAGCTCTTGGATAGTGAGTCCTCACCCCTAATAGGGTTTTTTGTAAAAGAATCCTAATAGGGTCAGACCCTTAACCAAGTCATTGTACTTGCATTATAAAGATTGCTCCTAACAGGGCAAAGAAACTTTATCAGGTTCATTATACTAGTGTAATATTTGTGGGTACTAATTCTCACTGGGGTTTTCCTCTAATCAAGATTTCCCCGTAATCATATTATGTGTTATGTGATCTTGTGTTAAGATTCAAGTGATATCTAATTCATTTATGTTTAAAGTACTGAAATTGAATAATTAGCTAAACACTGATTCACCCCCCCTCTCAGTGTTTCCAACAATCACACCATCTCCAACTGAGAAAATAGAGGTATGTAAGGAACTCCATTCAAATTTTAAATCTTACATAAGTTCCTAATATGTAAATGTGCCAAAGTCCATATCTGCATATGTTAAGATGTACCAGGACATGTTTGTGACAAGTGCCGAGAAGAGTTATCTGCACTATAGGTGCTGAGTTGGTTGGTCGATTAAGTTGTGTGATGGATGAGTGTGGTAAGCCGAGTGGTATGCAAGTTGTGTTGGTCAGCCGATGACAACTGGCTTGCACTAACCTAACGGGAAAAATATTTATTACTTACCTATCTTGACCTTTCGAGTCTATATAAGGATGAATGGTCTATTATTCATTTTTACCTTGCGATTTTCAGCATTTACAGAGTGATCGAAGAAGTTGAAAATTTTGATCTTAGAAAAGTGTGTTTCGATAATTTCATCAGCGTGCTGTCGGCAACCCTAAGTTGAATAGTGCGAAGTGATTTCTTGCCAAGGTACTCTGTTCTTCATTCTTGAACCCTAACTTCAAGAGATTATGGTTGCAAGTTCTTCCACACCAGAAAAAGGAATGGAGGAGGATCTGAATCAAATTAAGTTAGTAAGGAGTGATGCATGCGCACCACCAAACTTTCATGCCGTTCTAGAAAGCATGATTTTAAGTGATTTGAATGGAGCCCTCTCATCAATCCCACCAATGGTACTTATGATTCATGATGTTAGATCTTGTTATATGGTTAAAATTGGCAAAGTGGGTGATAGCGAATTGAGAAAACCCTATGACAAGTTATGTGAAAATGGAATTCTAAAAGACGAATTCAAACATTTAGCTGACAAAGGGTTAAATCATGCCGTAGATTTTCTGATAGAATTCAAGGATGAATGGATTAAGGTTATCCTAAGCTATCTTATCATGTAAGTTTGGCTCTTTGTTAATGTGTATATTCTTCTATGTACAGAAGTCATTTCCTATACTAGGAAATATTGTTTGGAAGAAGGACAGACCCATAACTTTATAGATTATTGAATGTATTCAGAAATTAGGCAACAATTTCAATAGCATTATGGGAAATTATTTTGTGGAATTCAAAAAGAGAATGAGGTTGAGGACCAGAATTCCCAATTCACTTGTGGAAAAGCACTATGAAGAGATATGTTTCTTAGTTGATACAGATTACACCTATATTCAGGCTATGACACCTAGGGTATCATGGCTAGAGCCATTTCCCTATGAAGTTAATATTGATGAAGCATCAACAACTATCACAACACTCCTAGTAGAGGAGATTGATACCAAAGCAAAAAGATTCAAAAATTTTGATGAAGCAAAGGCAAAGATTTCAATGAATCTTAAGGCAGGAACCATGGAAAGAAAGAGGAAAAAGATTGTGAAAATTCTAAAAAAGATGGTTGGCTTGCCAACTAATGAAGAGCTAGAGGACGCACCTCTAGAAATATCTACTAGACAAGGAGAAGATGTATCTGAGGAACAAGAAGTAGAAGTCAGTGAATCTGAAGAAGAGATCACTGCTAAGGCAAAAGGAAAGAGGCCAACAGTAGCTAAGGTAATGAAGCCGAGTAAAGAAAAACCTAGAGTTACCCCTCCCATTGAAAATCGTCCAAGGACAAGGGCATCTACTACCACATCACTAGTAGAACAAACTAAAGTTTATGTAAAGAAGTTTGGAGAAAGTAGTTCTAGATCAAAGACAAAATTTGCAAAAAGGGTTGTACCGAGCCTACAAGTTAAGAGACCAAGAAGAAAACTGCATTTGGATCCAGAAAGTGACGAAGAAAAGACTAAAACTGATGAACCCAGCAACATACCAACAACATCTTTCAAGAGACCTATAGATATTAATGCAGTATGTGAAAACTTGAGAAATTTTGTAGGGTTATCTAGTTTTAAGTTTATAAGGTATGAAAAATTGAAGGTAGAAGACAAGCATAAGGTTCAGGAAGCTCTCCTGGACATGATGTGTAATTTTAAGTTAAGACCTATAGAAATAGGAAACAATGTGCCGAGTGAGTTATATGAATTTCTATCTGGCAAGTGGGAATTTGTACTCACAACTGAGAGACAAATAAGAGAAGGCACTTTAGCTCAAGTCATTCCTGAGCTAACCAAGAAACAAAGAGAAAATTTTTTTGAAGAGTATAAGCACAAATTTATACCTAAATAGAGAGGTTATGCTATTTTGAAGAATGATATTGAAGGGATAGTACAATAGAGTATTAGAATTTGGAAGGAAATTTTTGGATTGATTGCTCCAAAAGAAAAGAAAATTGATGAAGGAACATCTGAGCCGAAGGCTAAAGAAACTGAATCCACCCCTGCACCATAGAAATCAATAGTTCACACTGCTACTGAGCTTGAGAAGACTGGGACAAATGCACAAGAGAAATCAGAGACAGTTAACACTATTGATCTGACTATTGAAAGTCCAACTGATGTGACAATTGATGACTCTAGCAATCTGGATATCGAGGGTCGGGATGAGCCGAGGGACTCAACTAGTGAATCACCTATTAAGGCAACTGAGGCTAAAGAAGAAAAGGGTATAGAGGAAGATGAAGAGAAAAATCAAGAGGAACCTGAGAATAAAGATGCTCAAGAAGAAGTAGAAAAGGAGAAAACAATTGAACAAGAGGTAATTGTACAACACTCACCTATTTTGGAGGTTGTGAAATTAGTTCTAGATAGTAGTGAGGATACAAGAGATACTAACAATGAGCCTAAAGAAAAAGAGGCAGTGCAAGTGTTGGTTGATCTACTACACTTTGCATCATCAAATCCCACTGGAACTAAGATAGGAGGCATGCCTGATCAATAGGCAATTTTGACTGAACTGAAGGATGCAATGGTGACTACTATTGAAACTAGAAAAGGTATTGTAGAAACAAAGCCGAGCAGTAATTCACTTGAATTTAAGAAGAGGAAATTTATGAGGAAGAAGTCTCCGATTCTTGATATCACATTAGATGAAGTTATTTTGATTCCACCATGGGATCCTAATGTTTTGTCTTATGAGACTCTTCAAGAGATACTTAAGAGGAAGAAAAGACAAGAGGAACTGAAAAGGAAGCAAAAGCAAAAGCAAGTGCTACATGACATAAAAGATATATTTGTAAAGGCTTTTGACATGGAGGATGAAAACCCTCAAGCCCCTATTCTTGAACAGTTAGTTCATATTGTGCAAAAGGTAAATGATGACAATATTGAAGCCAATGAAAATCTGTTGCAATGGTCCGAGAGAAAATTTGAGAACAAGGTACTAGAAAAAGTCTCAGGAGAGATTGTAGTAAAATAGGTTGAACTTTCTTCTCTGGTAGAAACTTTAGAGGCAGTTGCAACAAATGTTTATTCTTTGTATAAAAGGTTATCTGATGTTGAATTATTCACAAAGGATAATCAACAGACTTTAGAAAAATTGCACTTAGACCTAAAGTCAACTGGAAATTCACTGAGTATGGATGATAGCACTAGCTCCTTACATTTTAACAGGTTGACTTATGCACAAAGGAGGATAGCCAAGATCATGGCTGAAGATGGTCAGATTAGAACCAAATTGATTACTATTCAGACAAGTCTAATACCTCATATGGAGTTCATTTAGAAAGAACTTTCATCTGAAAATGAATTGGTCAAGAGAGATTATCATCTCTCCGCTGTAGAAAGCTTAGTAAGTCTAGCTGCTGAGTTAGAAGTGAAAATAGAGGTTATGAAGTTTGTCAAGGACAGTTGCGACTCTGCATTTGAGTCTACCTTACAACTTGATAAATAGTTTTTGGACAAGTATAATTTGACCCCACCAGAAATCAGTGACAAAAACAAGGGGGAATCTGACTGGACTGACAAGGATACAACATAAAGGAGATTAGTATAGGTATCCATGTAAATATTTTTTTTTTTAAGGCATGTATACTATGTAAAGTTTTGTATGTAGTATGATGTACATTCCTAGGGGGAGTAGAGTGTGTACTTAGGAAACATTTTGGATGGAATGAATTGTAATGATAAGTGTGTTTTTTCAACTAATATCAAAGGGGGAGATTGTTAATCCCTAAGTTTTGTTGATGATTAGTGACCCACACTTAGTCATTTACTTAGGCAGTTTTAGTTGGTTATCACTGTTTCCAAGCTAAACATTCAAGGCTGATTAACATTGCTGAGAAAGTTTTAGGTTGCTGAGTTACATCATGCCGAGCCGAGTAGAATATTAAGTGCTGAGTGACAGAGATGTTTAGTGCCGATCAGAATAGTTTTTTGCATACATGTCAGGATTGATTCAAACTTTGATGTAAATGGTTTAGGCCAACTTGTATGAGATCTGGGCTGACATTTGTACACATTTAATATTTGTCTACTAAGTTAATTTTGCATTTAATTGTTTTATACTATGCATGGCATGGAGCCAATCAGGAAAACAGAATGCATTGGAGGTATAAACAATAGATCTTGATTGTTGATCTAGATCTCGCTGCTAGATCCAAAAAGATATAATAAGATTACTTCTAACCCTAGAAAGTGTGTGTGAAAAAGAGATATACAGAGAAGGGTTGTTGTTCATAAGAGATGAATAGTAAGTCATTTTGAGAAGAAGCCTAGATCAAGTAGAATGATAGAGCAATGAAAAGCAGAGTAAAGACATATCAGATTGAAAGATCACAGAATTTATTGGATAGAGAAGATCCATCATCAGCATCAAAGATTATAATGAAGGTTCACTACTGGGAACATTCTAACAGGTATATCAGGTGAAATCTCTTAACAAAGTGGTTTTAGCAGACCATCTTAAATCTCTTAGCAGAGTGCTTACTTTATTGTAAGTTGAAATCCTTTAACAAGGTAGATTGTAATGATCTTTAGTTCTTAACTGAATAGACCTTTAACCAGGTAGATTACATATTGCAATCAAACTTTTGTAGCCCCAATAGACACACTTTATTGCTATAGTAGTGAAGATTTTTTTGGTGTCATCCCCACCCCAGTTTTACCTATTTGGGTTTCTAGGTTATCAAAATTATGAGTTATGAGTTACATATTTCATGTTATGGATACTATCTAATGTTAGGTTAATTTCATATATGTATGAATGTGGATCAATTTATTTTAAACAGTTAAGTTTGAAGATCTGATTCACCCCCCTCTCAGTATCTTGCTTTCCCATTATTGTACTTCCAATAATATTATGCATGATTGATGATGAGATACAGAAACTAATAGTAGACTACAACAAAAATTTTAATAAATACCTAGGACATGCTACTTCTACAAAGGTTCAAGTTTCCACATCATATCATTATCAGGATCCTCGGATTCATTGCCATTAACTTCATAGCTTCCTTGGTTCTTTGAAATGTTTTCTTCACTCTGCATACCTCCGCTTAACTCAAGTTCAACACTAGCATAACCAGTACCAGTACATGAGTCAATGGCAGTCACATCATTGTCTCTAGCACTCCCACTTTGGTTTGAAATGTTTCCCAGCCCTCTTCTCTGACATTTCTTCCTCCATAATTTTAGTTCCCTATCGTAAGGAAAAGTATGGACTTCGTACCTGGATGTATAGAGCCTCAAGAAATTTTTGAAATTCTTGTCTAGTTTGTTTCTTAGCTTTTACTTTAGGAACCCCAAAGCTCTGAAAACTCTCTCATCCTCCACTGACCCCAATATCATGGTCAGACATAAATCAGCAATCTTGGAAAATTCTGATCTTGAATCAATCAACATTTCACCCTCAGCTAGATATTTCCAAATCCTTGTTGCTGATCCATCTTCATGGGGGTTCTGCATAATATTATATTGTTCCCTCATTGTCTATGAAAAATGGCCCAATTGTTCTCTCAAACGAGATTCATCTAAAATCCCATTTAGAGTTACTCCATTTAACTCTTTGGTTTTGCAAAATTGATCTATCAAAGTTAGTAGCTTAGTTTGATAATCCTTATATTTATTGATACTCCAATATTGAGGAAACACAATAGCCATGGATTCAAGTAGTTTGACTGCAGAGAATCTTTCTCTAATCTCTAAGGAAAGATCATAGGCAATGCGCTTCATAGAACTAGTTACAAATTCAATGATCTTGGTAAAGTCTCCCCTTTTAACACTTGATATTTGCTTCATGTTGTTCCTTCCTTGTTCCTCAGACTCAACCCTGACATAGTATTACATTGGTATCTCAACTCTACGTACTTTTGCACATAACTCCCCATTTACAATGATCTTTAAAAATTTATTAGGATTGTACAAATCCGTGATTTTAAGCTAGCTGGAAAATTATACATCATCACATGATCAATAGAGATTATCCAGCGTCATGCATGTCAATTTATGAAGCACAACTTATTCTGTAATATACATTGCTCTTTTTTGGGCCTTTTTCATTATATTTCTTATTTCCTCTAATAGGGGGAGAAGACCTACAAACATTAAGAGTTTCTCTACATTACTTAACCTTCACAGCAGCTCAGGAAATTTGGGTAGCCCTACTTCTTCATGACTTAAGTTCATTAGACCAAGAAATGATTGATATTCTAAAAATACTCAATGCACTGGTCCATGCAAAGAGATCCATCTAGTATCATTATCCTTTAGAATATTTTTCCCGTCAGTTAGTCCTTCGACAAAGTGTTGAAACTCCCTCAATAATTTTGGACTTCGAAAGAAGTATTGGTAGAGCTCTTTGATTAAAACTTCAATTTTTTGTACTGGACCATGCTTCCTGACAACTCCAAAAGCTAGATTCATTCTATGGGCTTGCATTACTAAAGTTCCATCAGATCCAACACACACCAACTTATTGGAAATCATCATGTCATTGATACCTCCATATTCAATTAGAGAACTCTTAACTACTTCAAATAAATTTTTAGCTGTCGCATTATCCTTCATTTTCGTAACTGTTAGTAGATGAGGTTGGCAGACAAAATTGTATATAGTATAAACATGCATGCATACCCATGAATTATTATCTATTGATGTAACCTCATCTAAAGACAATGCATTAAAATTTGACTCTTTAATTTTTGCCTTTAAATCCTATTTTTCAACATCGCCAAGACAACTTGCCCATTCCCATCCACTATTTACTGACTAGTGACTGTTAGGATAGTTACAAAATTTTAGAAAGTGTAATAAAGAACTCAATGATGGGTAGTATGTCATAGGACACCCTTTGCTCAAAATATTAAATACAATGCTTAACTGAACAACTTTTTCTATTAGTTCTACTTTCAATGCTTTTCCAAAACAAGCTTTAATAGAGCCTTTAACTTGAGCAAGCTTTGTTTGTATATTCTACTAAAATTCATGATATAATTATGCATTCCTAACATGCAGAGATTTGTCCTTTGTTTTCCATCTTATCACTGATTTTTCAACTCCATCTATGGTTTTCTTTTCGTAAACTTTACCCATATGCTTCTCTATGGTGTCAATTTTTAACTGCAACCTCTTTTCCTTCTTATTTATCTTGGTGAAAATCTTACATTTACATTCTACTAGAGGCTGGACTTCAATTGGATTGTTGACTGGTTCAATGAATGGATACTTTGACACCCATTCTATTTGAAAATTCCTTGACAACTCCCACTTTCAATCATTTTTTGATTCCCTATCCTTCTTTAAATTGTTTTTTCTTTTCTTTGTCCCTGCACCATCATCATCTCTGACATTCTCAGTCTCATCCAAGTCGATTATATCATTATGGATACTCTGGATATTTAACTAAAAATCTTCTAAAATTTCATCATGATCTGAGATATCAGGTTCACCTACTTCAATATGTCATGTAGTTTCAGGTTGTGAATCTTCAAAATCTACTTGTGATCAAGTAGCTTCCCAATTTTGGATAGAAACATTTCCAACACCATGACCAAAGTACGATGATAAGGATCTACATTTTTCTCACCTCTCTTGGCTTTCCCCACTTCCAGGAGCCTTACCCTTATTCTTATTTGACATCTCCATTCTCCAACGAATTCTAGTGCAAAAAAAAAAATTAAATTGTTGAAGAGGTGACAATAGAATATAATATATACAAATACGATTATAGATTCATTGGCCTTAAAATCATGTCTAAGGTATCCCTGGTCACCACTATTCGCTAACTGGTTACCACTAAATAATAATGAACTCAAAACTATAGAGTCATAAAATAAGTATCACTTACCTTTGCCTCAAATTAAATTGTAGTTGCGACTTGCCAATGCAGTATGCAGTTGCACTCAATAGTCTGAAACTTCACTATCGATCAAATTTTTTATATTAATCCTTATTTGGTGAACTTAGCAGGAGGTATTAGCTATACAAATATTTGGTGAAGCACGCATAATTATAACACATCTTTTATTATTTCCAAGGTGATTATGGGTCATCCAATACCTTAGCATGATTAATAAAGTTGGTGAAATTACATCAGTTTGAGACATGCATCTATAAAATGCCAGGCAAATTTGGGGCTGCCTATAAATACATATGCATATAACTATTGGCAAATATAGGCCATCGATTTGGGGTCTCTTAGAAATTATAGGCAAAGTTTTTAAATTTACGAGGAGCAAAATCTATATTCCATTGGTAATAATGTGTAAGAAATGGAAAAAAAAATAAACCAAGGGTGATGGGCCTAGGCATTGGACCTAATATTAATAAATGTTGGGCAATAGGGTTGATCCAATATGTGAAAAATATTCACCAATTCTCGAGTCACCGACATGCGACATTCGTCAAATGGTGAATAATCGCCACTAAAGTTTTTGCTGCTCTAGGGTATTAGGACCCACTACACTTAATCCCATAATCTTGTAAAAATATTCCCTCAAAGGTCCACTCCTGAGATAATCTCTTTGATCTTTGTACACCTCCCTGAAAGATTCAAAATTTATTTCTTCAAGATGGGTAGAGGGCTCACTCAAATGGAAAACTTCACAAACTTCATCAGTAGTGATGCTTATCAGAGGGTTAGCATCCACATCTCTCACCACCCTGGTCACTGGATCATAATTCTTTTCCACTTGGAGTAGGATGTCAGCATCCATGAAAACATTCGGAAACTCTAGTTTCCCCACATCAAATTTCCAAATATTACTATCGTGAGCAAAGACATTTCTTTGAGAAAAACCTACTTTGAAAAGAGATAAACTAGATACACTGATAACTTCATCCCTCATCTAGTGACATTTATCGTATAAACCATCACCTAATTTCAGACAAGGGTTTTTTGGCACTAATTGTTTCACTTTGGAAGAATCATTAGTAGATTTATTAAGTTGTTCCAAAACATCATCTCAAACTGCTCTTTCATGATAATCTACTTTACCCTTAAACTCCCTATGTGGTGCCATCTCAGAACTAGGGCATCGTAGAAGAATAACAATGTAGACAAACCCTACTTTCTTCAAACCTCAATTTAAACTAGCACTTCAAAATCACAAAATGCAAAAGCAACCAGACAGAAACACTTACCCGCTTCACATAATGATAGAAAACATACCAAATACACTACAATTCATTTCCACTTTGCTTCTCTAAAAATTGTAACATTTGAAACATAAAATTGAATTCTTTACACTATAACCTCGCCAACATTTTGCATGTATCATTGACAGGGTAGCCACATGCTTTGTAATTACTTCTTCTCTTTCAAAAACCCATAGTTCAAATGGTAAAACCAAGCTTCTTGCACTAGAATACTGAATTTAAAACACAACCATCGATTTAGATCCATCTTAGCACATCATGCGATTCACAAAAGTAAACAAACCAATGACCTCTACATCACAATAGTAGTGGAAAAAGAAACCAATTAGTGAGAGACATTTCAACTCCACATATGTTCTTTGGTCTCACTTTACTCCTCTTCATCAACCTGGATAGGTGTCACTTAGGTGTGATTCTGTGATGAGTATCCTTGGTGCAATTTTGGTTAGCAGCATCACGCCTACTGTCAGACTAAAATTTATCTGATCTACCTTTAAATCCTTTGAAAACCCAGACCCATGATCTTAAGATGATACATGTCATTCAAGCATGATCCTAAGATGACTAAAAACATGTACAACTTTCCTTAGCGGTATCATGCCAACTGTTGGATCAACTTAAATTTGCGCGATGCTTTACCTTTCGACCCCACCAAGGCAATATCTCCGAATGGAAACTTGTCATCTAAGCATGATCCCATTATTGATAAACAACGGGCATCTTTTGTCCCAAGTATTACACCTTTCATCTAATAAAAAAATATGTGACTCAGCTTTATGCTCTTTTTAGCCTAACCTGGTCCCGCCACTTTCCATGTGTCGCATAGGCACAATGCCTTGAATAGTAACCTGTCTACATCTTTAGCTCACGGGATTGCACCCACCATTATATTAAAAGATATCTGATCAAACCCTATCCTCGCTGCTAGCTTTGAATATGCCAGACCCACAATCTTCGATGGATACTTGTGATCATTCCGTGATGCCGCTATGAGTATTTTTGGTGCATCTTTTCTTCAAGGAATTACACCTGTCATTGGATCAAAAGGGAATTTCTTGACATCTTATGATAAATAAAACACCACAGGGACTTAGGGCTTAGGAAAAAATAAAATGCAGACCCCGCTAGGAAATATGACTTAGAAGGAAATGACCCCTCTTACAAAAACTTAAGACACGTGATATAAAACAACTTAAGTGGCTGAAAAAGTAACACATAAATATAAAAGACATGAAGACTTAGGGTTTTTGAACCAAAAAGTAACTGAGGATTTGATAAAATGATAATTTAGGGCTTAAAGAGACTTAAAAAGAAAAGGAAATCAGGGGAACACATGAAATTATAATACACAAACTTACACCAGGAAATTTTTTGTAGTCCTAACAGTGGCTCTAATTAGGGATGTGTCTATCTCTTGTAGACATAACAAGATTTCAAAATCTTAGGGTTAAGCAGACCAACTACAGAAAGAAAACTATACATAACCAAAACACACAAACTAAATAAATAAACATACAAAAAAAACAAAGACATATCTATAGCCTACAGTTCATGGATATTAAGAACTTCACGAGAAGTAGAATTTTAGGAATTGTCCATGAAATGGAAATTCCAAAATGTTTCCAATTAAATCCTTGAGAATGTAAGAATCAGAACCCCATGCACTATCAATAATGTATGGGCCCAACCAAATGTGATCAAACTTACTATGTTTTCTTTTATCCTCTAGCCTCACATTCCACATTAGGACCAAATTACCAATCTCAAAATTCCTTACAATGGTTCTTCTGTCATATAAATTCTTATGTTTGAGCTGTAACTTGACATTTATATCATGTGCCTCCCTCCTTGATTCATCCAATTGTATCAAGTTTATCATAAATTTTGATAAACTTGTACATATGTAACATATTATTTTGTGGAAACCTAGCATGTATACCATATACTAGGTCAAAGGGCACATAACCAATAGCTTTCTTCAATGTCACTCTATCAGCCCACAATACTTGTTGCAACTTTGAATCCCAAGCATTTTTATTTTTATCGAACACTCTTTTCAAAAAATTTATAAGGCTTTTATGGCTAGATTCAGCTTGGCCATTCCCCTGTGGGTGGTATGGGGAGGAATAATAAATTTGGGTCCCATATAGCTAGGATAAATTATTAAATTCTTCAGACCTGAAACACATTTCATTATCTACCACTATAGTTTCTGGGGAACCAAACCTCGTGAGAATGTTTTTGTAACATAAAATCAATTACAACCTTACCAGTGGCTCTCTTAGTGGGAATAACTTCAACCCACTTAATAAAATAATCAATCGCCACCAGAATCCATGAGTGCCCTCCACTAGATTTGTTAGGAATTTCTTCAATAAAGTCCATTCCCCACTTTTGAAAAGGTTTTTCAACTGTGACAAGTTTTAAAGGTAAGTTTCAACCAAATTTGAGCTTACTTGCAAATCTTTGGCAAGCATCACATTTTTTGACAAAATGGTGTGTATCCTTCAAAATGGTAGGCCACCAAAAACCAGACCTCAAAATCTTATGTGCAGTAGTTTTAGCCATGTAATTCCCCCCACATACACCATTAATAATTTTTTATTATAGGTCCTTGGACTTGTTATGGTCTATACATTTGAGCAAGACTCCTTCATTGCTTCTCCACCAAAACTCACCTTTCACAATGGAATACTTAACAACATGTAGCTTGATTGTTCTCTTTTTATTTTCATCCATTCCAAGGGAAAAAATCATTCTCTACAAGTATCCAATAATATATTTGTACCATTCACAACAATGTTAGAATAATTGAGAGAGGGGGGGTGGGGGGGGGGGTGGANGGGGGGGGTGAATCAATGGCCTAAAAAATATTCCAATAAATCAACCCAAAAAATTATTACCACAATTATATGCCTCTAGTTATCTTAAGTCCTACAATATGAATGCCTTGAAATAATCTCAACAAATAACTACTACTCAGAGTTCACAATTTAAACCTTATTCTTACTGTTTACCGATTAGCAATCTTTCATTTACCGAAATGATGTAAATTGCTTAGTGTATACCGATCAATCCAGATTAATTATGTGTAATGCCAAACACTAAAGTAATGACTCATAAACACATTGACATATGGATTTTTAATGTGGAAACCCTGTTAAGGGAAAAACCATTTGGGACCGGTAACCCAAAATTCTCACTCTTCTGAAGTGAGCTCGGTGAAGATCCAACCCTGTTAAAGGTTACAAAAACAATATTAGGTGTGACCTTGTTAGAGGATTTAAATAGAATAGTTTGTCTCTTGATATCTGGCATCTCTATGCTACCTTTCATGACCAAACCTAGTGTAGTTTGTCAAATGGTATCTGGCATCTCATGCTATCTTCATGACCAAACCTTTTGATACTCCTTAGGCTGTATCTCAATATATAAAGGATTTTTAAGTCCTTCTCAGTTAAAAGACTTTTTGATCCAATGCTTAAATTGAAACAGTAAATGATCTATTCACATATACAACTATACTTTGCAGATTTTCAAATCTAATATAAGCTCATAACCTTTCTGATCAATGTATTTTTTCAATACCTTTTCTCCACTTCTTTCTTCTCGGTGATGTTGTACTTCTCTGTTTCTCAATGTCCGTAGAATTAGCTCTGTTCTTTAGCTTGATTGATCAAGTCTGATTGGAGACTTCTTTCTTCATTAGTTTCTCTTCAACATCTTCTTTCTCTATTCACCCCTATTTCACAATGAATTAGCTTGTCTCTTTATAGACATGATTTCACCATTTCTCAGTTCTTGCCTTTCTTTTTCTTGGTGTGATTTGCAATTCTAGCCAATCTTTCTTTAAAGCTTTACTTTAGTTTTATCCCGTAGATTTCTCTTTGACAACTGGAATAAAAGAGATTTAAATCTCTTGCTTATCTCTAGCTTTAACTTGTTAATGAAAACAATATTAACAACCAGTTAACTCCTTCTTTATCTCTTTCCAGCAAAGTCTTTTGTCATTTTTGAACTTCATTTCTTTTTGGTGTTTAACTCTTTGTTAGCTTTGGTCAACACTTCAGTTCTCCTCAGGCATCTCCATTGGGGTTGTCTATCTATCAGGGTTTGTCTATCCGTCGAGCATCACTGTGAATTTCTTCTCATCAGAAATGCTTGTGATTCTTCCCATTGGTAATGCTTGCTTGGGTTTCTTGCTCGGGTATCATTGTGACTTTTCTCTCAGGTTTCTTTGTCTGTCGGGGTGCACTGCTCGTCCGTGTTTCTAGTCACTTAGTGACTACTGAACTTTTATGCATTAATGAAAGCATAACCTTAATCTTTATGGTTCTCTGAAGTCTTTGACACTTTTTATATAACCAATCAGATTATTTCAAGTTGACATCAATGAAAATATAATAAATTAACTGATTTAATGTCTTGCATTAACTTTCTGCAGCTTGGTGATCATAACCTTAACATCTTGAAACATTTAATCAGTTATGGTTCATTAATCACTCCCTTGGGCATTGATAGAAACAGACTACATTATCACACTATATTATTACTAATACAATATGAAATATATCAGTTGTAGTTCATCCATCTACCAATTTTATTGTTCTATAATCAATACAAATGTCTGGTTCTCGGTAAACTCATATAGCTTAGATTTTTTCTTGTAGAGTGCTTTCTTTAATCTTTAATCCCTTCACTGGATAGATATATCAGCTTCTAATTCTTTCTATGATGTTGTCTCTCCCTTTGACTGTTCCACTCCTTGATCATCTCTTTTTCCTTTGACAACAATAAGTCATCTCTCCCTCATGATACTTCTCTCCCTTATAGGTTACATATTTCTCAAGTCATCTCTCAGTCATCTCTCCCTTATGATAGTCATGATGGATATTTAATATGTAATCTCTCCCTTTGGATATTCTGGATATTCTCTTCTTTTGGATAATCATAATCTCTCCCTTTGACAACAATTCCAAAGTAAACATTGATCATGCCAAGGTTATATCTTTTCACCTTTTTATAATATACTCCTTGAATTTTCCTATCCATCAACAACACAGTGACTCTAGTGTTTGGTTTAGATATGTACCTTGCTGTGTAATGATGTATCTTTGCATTCCATCTCTTTGCTTTCATCAACATGAATGATCTTTTGATTATTTGTAGGCTGATGTAGCCTTCTAGTCATCTTACTCACCAATAGACAAGGGTCAGACCCCTAGTCTATTTCTCAAGTACTCAAATGTATCTTTAGGCCATGGCTTTATGAATATATCAGGTAATTGTTTGTTTGATTGAACATATTCTAGTATCACCTCTTTCTCTTTCACTTGTTCTCTTAAGTAATGATACTTGATAGCAATATGCTTAGTATTAGCATGCATGACTGGATTCTTAGAAATATTAATTGCATTGGTATTATCACAATAGATAATCACTGGTTCAAGAATCTTCATATTCATACCTTCCAATAATTGTTTGATCCATGCAATGTTAGATTATTTTGTAGCAACAACCACATATTATGATCCTCCAGTTGTGCTCTTTCGATCATCTAAGTTTCCAGCTCAATCAATATCTATATAGACTTGAAGCTCAAATTTTCCTTCTCTTTTATACCATAAGCCATAGTCCTCGGTGTTCTTTAGATATCTCAGAATTATCTTGATAGAAGTCATGTGTGATTCTTTGGGATTAGCAGAGAATCTTGCAACTATTCCAATTGCATGTGCTATATCTGGTCTGGTATGAACAACATACATTAGTTTTCCAATCATTGATCTATACAATATATGATTTACCTCATTTGATTTGTCTTCTTTTGTCAGCTTACATTTAGTTTCCATAGGTGTTCCAATTGGCTTAGAATCTTCCATATTGAATATCTTCAACACTTCCTTAATGTATTTGGATTGTGTGATATATATGCCTGCATCTTGTTGAAGAATCTGTAGACCAAGAAAGAATTTGAGCTCCCCAAACATAAACATCTCAAACTCTTTTCTCATTTCATTAGTAAAGGATTTAAATAACATATCATTACCCCCAAATATGATATCATCAACGAATATTTTAGCAATCAGAATATTACCATCAATATCTTCTTTTAAGTACAAATTACTATTTTCACTTGTTCTTACAAATTCAATGCTTATGAGATAGGAGTGAAGTCTTTAATACCAGGCTCTAAGTGCTTGTTTCAATCCATATAAGGCTTTGTGTAGTCTACAAACCATGTTCCTCCCGTCTGGATCAACAAATCCTTTTGGTTATTCAATGTATACCTCTTCTTCTAGTATTCCATTTAGGAATGCAGATTTGACATCCATCTGGTATACCTTGAATCGTTTGAATGCAACATAAGAAAGTAAAATTCTTACCCCTTCTAGTTTAGAAATCGGTGCAAAGGTTTCGCCATAGTCAATACCTTCTTCTTGTGCATACCCCTTCCATACTAACCTTCCTTTATTCCTTGTAAATTCTCCATTCTCATTTAGCTTGTTCATGAATATCCATTTGGTACCGATGACATTCTTATCATCTAGTCTTGGTACTAATGTCCATGTTATGTTCTTCTCAATTTGTTCTATTTATTCATTCATGGCACTGACCCATTCTTCATTTTCAAGTGTAGTATTAACAGATTTAGGCTCAAAATCACAAATTAAACATCTAGTGTTCAGTGACTTACTTCTTGTTCTCATTCCAGCCTTCTTGTCTCCTATGATCTGATTTTGTGGATGATGTATTATGACATACTTGCAAAGTATTGGTTCAACTCTTTGTTCATCATTTTGATAATCATTTTGAGCTTCATTCTGATCTCCATCACTTATAACATCATTTTACTGATTTTCGATATTTGTAGCCTGATGCTCAGGTGCAATGTTCTGTTGCTCGGGAGTGATACACTGTTGCTCAGGTAGAGTGTCAGGTTCTTTAGTGTAAACAAACCAGTTGTAGTCTTCTGGTTCTTTTATGCTTTCCTTATCATTTTCTCTGCATATTCATCTATTTTGATATTTGCACTTTCAATGATCTTGACAGAGAACTTGTTAAGACATTTATAAGCCTTGCTCTTGGTAGAATACCCTAGAAAGATACCTTCATCACTATTGGAGTCAAGATTTCCATTTCTATCATCTTTCAAGATATAACATTAACTACCAAAGATTCTAAAGTAACTTACATTGGGTGGGTATCCGTACCATAGCTCATAGGGTGTCTTCTTGGTGTCTTTCTTCAATTGTACTCTATTTAATGTGTAGACAACAGTACTAATAGATTCCCTCCAGAATGTTTGAGTGATTCTTTTCTCAATCATCAGTGTTCTTTCACAATCAACAATTGATCTGTTTCTCCTTTTAGCAATCCCATTTTGCTGTGGTGTTCTTGGTGTAGAAACCTGTCTTTTGATTCCATGCTCATTGCAAAAGTTAGTGAATTCATCATAAACAAATTATCCTTCTCTATCTGATCTTAAGCATTTCAATTCCTTACCACTTTATTTTTCTACCATAGCTTTATACTATTTAAAAATCTTGAATGCTTATGATTTTTCTTTAGAAACATAACTGCCATCATTCTAGAATAATCATCAACAAAGAGAATAAAATATCTATCACCATAGTAACTCTTTGTTCTCATGGGTCCACATAGATCAGTATGGACTAATTATACAATAGCATTAGATTTATTGGCTTTGCTCTTGAAACTAGACTTTGTCATCTTACCTTTTTGACAATTCTTACACATGATATACTCGGGCTTTGACATGCTCGGTAAGCCTCTTACTTTCCATTTATTTCTTGTCTTTATCATGTTGTCAAAATTCACATTGCATAATTTTTTATGCCACAAACATATGTCTTCATTTCTAGCCATTAAACAAGTAGTGTTTATATCATCAAGAAAGAATAGGTTACCTTTTGTCTGTTCACTAGTTTCGATCAACCTTCCTGATTCATTAAAGATCTTTGCCTTCTTATTCTCAAATGCTACTCGGTGAACTATGTTATTCAGCTGTGAAACACTCAAAATATTATAATTAAGTTCTTTTACCCAGTATTCATTTTCACATATGATCAGGGTATGTGCAAGATCATGAGGGGCCAAACTATGCCCTTGATTGGTAATGAAAAATCAACAAATCAGGGTTAGTCAACTTGACATGAAAATTTTAACTAGCTATCAACCTAATATAAAAAAGTTGTAAAAATAAAAATCTATAGGAAATTGAATGTAGTTTCTAAACTACTAGGCCTTTTGTGAAAAAAATTTAATATGATTGGTGAAAAGTATAGATTTCAATGCAGCAGTACAAATATTTTAGGAAAAAAATAAGAAGTAGGTGTATGTCTGACCACCTTAATCATAATCAAATGATAGTATTTTATTATAAGATTTTATATAGAAGTAGTAGACTCACCCTGGATGTGACGCATATTTTTTTGTAATTTTATTCCAAAAAAATAATTAATTATGAATTATCTGCTACAACATTTTTAGAATAAAAAAAATCCAATGTCTGACCACCTTAACTCATTGAAAACTTTACAAAATTCCAAAAAAAAAAATCCCTTACAGTAGGCGAAGCATAGAATGTGACGCATTTTTTGGATTTCAAAAATGTTATACCGTCTAAAATTTATAGCTTTTTTTCAATCAGTATATAAATCAGCACTTTAGAGGTAACTCAATTGAAAAATAACTAATAATTACTCAACGAATTTAAAATTTGACAGCAATTATATCGATAGAAAGTTGGTAATCTCTTTAAGATACCCTTTTCATTTCATCAAATTCGGGTGAAAAAAAAGTCGTCAGCTACATGGTCGAAGTCTGGAACTCAGAGAAATAGGGGAAAAACACGTTTTAGAGACATTTGAAGAGTTGACTAGGTAGGTTTGGTGCACAAAACAATACCAAGCCTAATCAGGTACCCAAAAATCCTGCAGAATTTTGAATTTTAAATTTTCCCTCCCCTTTCTCCCTTTTAATTTATTTCCAACCCCTTTCTCCCTCCCATTTCTCCATACTTCATATGATATATTATATATCAAAAATTATATATTAGATTATATATTATATATATTAAATATTATATAATATCTATTATATAATATACATTTTACATTAAATATTACATAATATATATTAATATTAAATATTACATTATATATCATATATTATATATTATTTTATATTTATTATATATTAATATGTATTTTACAATATATCACATAATATCTTCATATTTAAATTGTATGTAATATATATTTTATATCATATTATAATATATATATATAGTAAAAAATATATATTCAATATGATATGTATTATATATTATATATAAAATATTGTTGTATATATAATAAAATCAAGTATAGTATATATATAATATATATAATATAGGACATATTAATATATAGGTTAATTACACCAGTATAAGGCATCGAAAAGGTTTCCAAAGGGGTTAGAGGGTTCCTAGGGGTTCTAACACTTGATAAAGTGTACTAGGACCCCTTAGGTCCCTCTGTAACCACTGGCAACACATTAGAACACTCAAGTGTGTCCCAAGGGTCGTACGACCTATTCGAACACACCTTAGTGTTGAAATGTGTCAAAATGGGTCATGGGGACTTCCTAGGGGTCCTAACGCATAAGAAGGTGTAATAGGACCCCTTAGGTCCCTTTGTGACCCCTGAGGACACAATTGAGTGTTCCAATGTGTTCTCAGGGGTCACAGAGGGACCTAAGGGGTCCTAGTACACATTATCATGTGTTACGACCCTTAGGAAGTCCCCATGACCCCTTTCGACATATTGGATCACTCAAGTGTGTCCCAAGAGGTGGTAGGACCCCTTGGGACACACTTGAGTGTTCCAATGTGTCGAAAGGGGTCACATGGATTTTCTAGGGATACTAGTACACTTTATCACGCATTAGGACCCCTAGGAAGTCCCCATGACCCCTTTCGACACATTGGCATAGAATTTGCATTTAGTCCATGGTAATGAGTAATGTTAGTTGTCATGTGAATACCAACAAATTTGAAACTTGTTTTTGGCATAGAATTTTTATTTATGTTTGTAAATGTAGAGATAATGAATTGGGGCCAACAATTTTATTTTTTATGTAGGGGAAATGTTTCAGAGAAACCCATATATTACCTCCTGCCATGGAACTCTTGAAAAATAATGGTGCAGATAGAGAGTCTTGTATTCCTATAAATAGAGAACTGCAAAGCCATATGAGAATGTATATGTAATTATTTACACACCCAGTTCAGGGTTATAAGAAAAGATTTACTTGAAGCTTATAGGGAGTGTGTGAACCAATTTAGAGGGAGTTACAAGAAAAAATGGGAGTTTGTTGAGAAAAAAGGGTCCTCTAATTTCTAGGTTTATAACTCTGTTGAATATGTGGGGATGAGAGGAGGTAAGATGGTTTAGAATTTGGTCTTTCATTCAATATTTTGTTTATAGATCAGTTAGTTGATCAAGAAGCCAAAACATCTCAGCTTGAATTTAATTTTGATTGGAAACAGGTCTGCAAATGTGATTTTGTTGATGATAGTCAGGAAGCGACCATTAATCATGAGCTCACTAAAAAATTTGCCATTATTCAGGGCCCCCCTGGCATTGGAAAAACATTTATCGGGCTGCAAATTATAAAGGATTTGCTTCATAAGATTTCAAATTACTCTTGTCCCATTCTCATAGTGTGCTTTACTAACAGAGCTCTAGATCAATTTTGGAGGGAATATATGAATATGAGATAATTCTAGCAAGGTTAGGATCTAGAAATCAGAGTTCAATTCTTAGAAAATGTACTCTTGAACAGGGACAAGAGAGTTGATATCATATTGTTTTCTTTGGTACAAAAAACATTGAATTCCTAATTTGAATGTAAAAATGTCAGAAAATATAGAATTTTTTAACATTCCAAACAAAACTTGTGTTTCCCTTTTCAGGGCTAGAGTTGGTCTATATGTCTTTGGAAATGCCAAGTTAGTCTCAGACAATTCTCTAGTGTGGAGTGATATCATAAAGAATTTTACAGATAATGGGTATGTTGGTAATGGAATACCACTATACTGTCCTAAACATCCAAATGATGTTGGACATGTTACCAAATCTCATGATTTAAGGAGGTATGGTGATGGAAGTATGAGCTTTTGTACCAGGAAATGTCCAAAGAAAAATTAATTTTTGGTCATCTTTTTCCTAGGAAATGTCATCACGGAGGACATGTGAGAATTGGATTTGCAAGCCCTGATGTATGAAGAAGTTTGAATTTTGTGGACATGTCTGTAGGAAGGTCTGTCATGCAACTTCCTATGACCCCTTTCGACACATTAGAAAATTCAAGTGTGTCTGAAGGGGTCGTAGGACCCCTTAGGACACGATTGAGTATTCTAATGTGTCAAAAGGGGTCATGGTGACTTCTTAGGGGTCCTAGTACACCTTACCACATGTTAGGACCCTTAGGAAGTCCCCATGACCCCATTTGACACATTTCAACACTCAAGTGTGTCCCAAGAGGTTGTAGGACCCCTTAGGACACACTTGAGTGTTCTAATGTGTCAAAAGGGGTCATGGGGACTTCCTAGGGGTCCTAGT
>MU227424.1:2473318-2483644 GCA_018584345.1 Thuja plicata
GAAGTCCCCATGACCCCTTTTGACACATTGGAACAATCAAGTGTGTCCCAAGGGGTCCTACTCAAACTACTCCAATTATTACCAATTTGTGCCTCCTAAATACTATGAAGATTACCACGTACATGTCTTTTATAAGAACTTCACAGGGTGAAGGAAGAAAATGAAATACTTAGGGCAGAGGGTGAGAAACAATTTGGATTACTAAAAATCTATGAGAAGAGATGAGATTGTTGCAAGAAGAGGGGGGAAAATCAAATGGGTCAAATTATCCAAGTCCTAAGACAACAATTGGGAACAATTCAAAGAATGCAAAAAGAGATTGCAATCTTGTGTACAAAGGAAGCAAAAAAAGTGAGAGTGCAAAAGAGGAGATTGGGTTTCTTTGGAAAATCTCAGGTGAAGCATTGGCTAATCCATATGTCATGCTCTATGCTTCTGATTTTTCAACATTTCAAGTGCATTATCTCATTCTCGTAGGTGCTCTTTTAATTTTTCCCTAGTATTACCATTCCTAAGGGTCAAGTGTGTCCCAAGGGGTCGTAGGACACATTGGAATGCTCAAGTGTGTCGCCATGACCCCTTTCCACACATTAGAATGCTTAAGTGTGTTGAAAGTTGTCCTACAACCCCTTAGGACACACTTGAGTGTTCTAATGTGTCGAAAGGGGTCATGGGGACTTCCTAGGGGTCCTAACACTAGATAAGACATACTAGGACCCCTAGGAAGTCCCCATGACCCCTTTCGATACTTTTGAATGCTCAAGTGTGTCCTAAGAGGTCATAGGACCCATTAGAAAACTCTTGAGTATTTTAATGTGTTGAAAGGGGTCATGGTGTCTTACTACGGGTCCTAATGTGTGATAAGGTGTACTAGGACCCCTAGGAAGACCCCATGACCCCTTTCAACACATTTCAATACTCAAGTGTGTCATAAGGAGTCCTACGACACCTTAGGACATACTTGAGTGTTCTAATGTGTTGAAAGGGGTCATAGGGACTTCCTAGGGGTCCTAGTATGTCTTATCACATGTTAGGACCCCTAGGAAGACCCTATTAGCCCTTTTTCTTGTAGAATCAATTAAAATAGCAATAAATGCTTGACCCTCATTCCCAATTCAGATTCATACATGAACAAGGCTAATTAACAAGGATATAATCCTTCTTCACTTTGAGCTCCACAAACTCAGGTGGGTGTACCTATCTTCAGATTCAGTAAGTGACTTAAAATCTAGCAGTGGATCAAGGATTTGTGATCCTTCTTCTTTTTAAGCTCTTGGAAATAGGAAGGTTAACCTATTGATTCTCTCTCCTAGGAATCATCAAAATGAACTGTACTTCTTAATACAATTAGATAAACATCCACATACCTTGATAACAGAAAATAAAGATTCTCAATATTTGATTGATTGATTATAATACTACTAGTCATAAATTCACTAGTGCCTAATCCATCGAGACATAGAGTCACAATGAAAACATACATTCATCAAAAATTATTAATCTAATACAACAAGATTTCAGATAATATGCCTTACAAACTATCCTCTCACTCCCACATCCCTGTATCAAATTCTTGCACAAACCCTAACCCCCTGGAACTATCTGTAAGATTTAAACCATCCTTGATAGCAAATTACAAAGAGAAACACAGTTACTTTACATCTGATACATTTAACATGCCTTACATATCAACCATAAAAAAGCTGAATAAAATGCAAGAAGACATCAATAATTTGAGACTAGAAATTCCATTGTATTTTTATTAATAACCTTTTGATTTCAATACATTTAGACTAACTGTAGACTTGAAAAACTAAACACCATTGAAAAACCTGCTTTACAATTTTTATTTTACCATCCTTTTCAATATAAAACAACTTGCTACTTATAGATAGCCTTAGTCATCTTCGAATCCTTTAGAGAATAAGGATGCAACAAGCTTCAGATTACTAAGCTATAGGACAAAATTTACACTTCTTAGATAGGACAAAATATCAGGGGGAGAGAATAACCAATCTGTGTTACAAGTTAAATAAATTTTATCTGATGATCGCCTGAATGCTTGCAACTGCCTTGAACTTGTTAGGTCATCATCATCTAGGATTTTTTATCTTCATTAATATAGCATCTTGTACTTTCCTTTGTTCAAACTACTAGGCATCACTGGTGCTAGTTGTCACTCCTACATTACTACCTTTTGTTATTGGAGTGACTATACCATACTTGCTAACCTAGGTGGTAAACACCTCATCACTCGGCCAACTAAAGATGAGAACCTCATCCTTTTGGTTGTTGAACTCCTCCCAATAAACACTGGCCTTCTCAATCTTTGATTCCCAAGATTCAAAAAATTCCCTGGCCTTGTTGAGAATATCAATGGTTAATACAAACCAGCCTGTGTTTTCAAATGTGATAATGCTATTTACCCTATTGGTTAATGCTTGATTCAATTGCCTTAGCCATAGGGCTTCATTCTTTATTTCTCCATCCTTCTTGAACATGTTGGGGAACATATCATACATGTCTCTAGAGAATTATCCTCTCAAGGTCTCTATCTTTTTTATGACCACATTCTTCTTGGTGTCCAGGTTAGTCATCAGTTTAAGGTATTTGTAAGTTCTTTTCAAGATGATGTCAATATTATTCTACTCCTTTGAGCTAGAATAAAATGACTTTATATGGGTTTTCTTCCCTTTCCAGTTGTCAACTATTGAGCCCCAACCCTCTTTACCTTCATCATGCTTGCTTATTATGATAACAATCTTCTTTCCCATCAAATAAAGATTAGCAAGATTGAATTCACCAGCAGACCTCTTGAGGTTAAAGTATATCTTATTAGAATGCCTCTACTTCACTAATTCTTTAGCTTCTTTGTATGCAGGGGATTCCTCAAGATTCTTTTTCTCTTCTTCCTCCAACCTTGAATTTTCAATAACCAACCTATTCTTTTCAGCCTCTAACTCTGCTTTCTTAGCATCAATAATTGCTTGAGTAGTAGGGCTTACTAGTGCAGGGGGTGGGGGGTAAGTCACAAATGGGCTAGATGATGAGGGTTGGTGAGGTTCCTGAGAAATCATCACCTAGGGAATTATTTGAACTGTTTGCCTCCCCTCCAAAACTGCTATTATGTTGCCCTTTTGTATGGATTTAACCCTTTCATCATTATATGCTTTCAATACAAATTCATATTTTTTATTTAGGCTATTATAAGCCTCTTTCTATTTTTTAGCCACCCTCTGGCTCAAATTAGCTATTTGAAGGACAAGGTTTTCTACCTTAGTACCTGAGGTATCATAAACTCTTTTGACAATGAGGCTTCCTACATCCTCAATTTTATCATCTTCTTTCACTCTTCTTCTGTCCTTTTTCTTCAAGATCCAAATTGCTAGGGTTGCATGATTTTCACTAAACTGGGCACCAATTGATGTCCCAACAGTGCTCAATAGTTTTTCCTCCTTTCTGACAGCATTGAAAATTACTGCATCAGCTAAGTCCCACTGAGGTAGGATAAGGACTCCCTATTTCTTTACCAACTCCCTGCCCTCTTCAGGAGTGATCTTTTCAAATTTGGTCATTAATTCTTGTTTGACCTATTTTTCAATATCATCTTTGAGCTGAGTTGGTTGGGCTTCCTACAATTTCTGTCATTTGTCCTTGTACTCATCACTATAAGTTATCCATAGAAACTGAATGAAGACCCTAGTTTTGACAAAGTTGTCATCTGACAAGAACTCCTCATTGGCCTGCCTAGTTACAGGATCTAGTTCTTTACCTATGAATTATACCACTGTGAGGTCGACAGTTGTATGCCTAGGTGCCTCTGGCACTCCTTGTAATTCCTAGGCAGTGACAACAACTTCGCCAGTGTTCCTCATTTGAACCAATTGTTCAGAAATGGCTTGGTCATCAAAATGCATATGGGACTGGGAGGGAGAGTACAACTCACTTTCTTTCTCTTTTCCCTCCACCTTTTGTTTTTTGGGAGAGGGCATTCCTTGGGCACTAGTAATTGCTGGCCTCTTTCCTTTATGCTCAGAAGGTTTATCAATTTTGAGCATTATAGTAGTGTACCCTCTCCTCTTGTACACCACATAATTCCTTGGTAGGACTACTCTTCCTTGTGAAAGTTTGCTCAAGATAGCATGAGCCTTTTCTAGCTCAGCTTCCATTATCCTTTGTTTCTTCTCACTAAGGGTTTGCATGATTCCCTCGAATAGAGTCATTAGGAACTCAATCTTCTTGGACCAAGGAAAAAATTCCTTCAAAGGATCATAAGACTTATCAAAATTATGTACAAATTCCAAAGACTTCTTATACACCAGCCATTTCTCTTTCCTGACCTCTTGATCACCTAGATCAAAAACATTTCTAATAATATCCTCAGGGTGATTAAACTTGTGCTCTAATGTTAACCACTTGGTTCTTTTTGTGAGCATGCCCATTATAAAATCCTCATTATCTGCACACCTAGATACAAATTTTGCTAAGTGGTAAGGTTTGAAATACTTATCAAACTGTGCCCACCCACCCTTTATTATGATGATTTGATGGGCTTTTGTGAGAGTAGGGAAAATGCTTCCCTTCATTTTTCCTGTTAGGACTTCCTCCTGTAATCCACCCAATTGTCTCAAAACCTCAACAATTCCAATCTTTAATGGTACTCTATAGGGTAGAACATTGGGGTTTCCCTTGAACCCATAAACCCTTATTACTTTAGAAATAGGGTATAAAATTAAATCTCCCCAATTGTGAGAAATCTTTAACTCTAGAGAAAACTCCATGGGTCTTAGCAGCCTCATCATGTCTATATGAATCCTGGGATTCTGATTCCACAACAATGACCTAAGCCTAGTTGCAAAAGCCCTGTCAAAGTATACATAACTGGCTTCTTTTCTATCCCATGACAGATCACCACTCCACATCTGAACAAGCAAATCCTCATCACCTTGGAACTTAGTTAGGTCCATCTCTTCCTCAAAGAAGTCAACATTATTAAACAAAAACATGTGCATCATAAGGGAATACCATCCCATTGGCTTAAGTATGTTTCTGTCTTGGATGCCTGCCAAACCTTCATGCATTTGGTTGGAAATGTAAGAGGCATAGTCAAAAACTACTAAAAGGTGGGGATGTAGAATCTGAACCACCATAAGCATTATATGAACAAGCATTGTCACTTCTTCATCTTCTCCTAGAACCTGGCATAGGGCACTATACATTTTCTTGGCTTTGCCATTGAAATAATCCAATTTAAATGACTCTCGTGTGTTAGGCCCTACTAAAATCAAGTCCCCTATCTTGTTAAAGTATCCTTTCAAGGCTTCATTTCTGTAATACTCCCTCTGGGTCTCATATACTTCATTAAAGTATTCAAAGGCAATACCATCCATTTGTATTGAAGTATCACTCAGCTTGAAAGTTATTCTAATTTCATCAGCTGAGACAGTCAACAACACATTTCCCTGTGTATCCCTAACAACCCTAGATACTTTGTCATAAGTGTTGACAATCAGAGTGAACAAATCTATATCCATTAATACCCTGGGTACTATCAAATTTCCTACATCCAAGTCCCATATGTTACAATCTGGGGTAGGAGTATTTCTTTGGCTGTATGTAGTTTTGAATAGAGTTAAACCATTCAGACTAGTTTTAACATCTTTAGCCCATCTACTTGAGTCATACAAGCCTTCTCCTACTTTGAAATAGAGATGTGATGGAACTATTCTCTTGATCTGGGTTGCATCACCCGTGGACCCTTTTAATTGTTGCAATAGATCCTCCCTAACATTTCTCTTCTGGTAATCTACTTCTCCTAAAATCTCGATCCTAGGGGCCATTCTGAACCTAAGGATTTTTGCTGAGATGAAATTTGGATTTTGAAATGATAATTCTGAAAGCCTTTTGAACTGCAAATCTTACTAGGAACCAGAATTTTGCTGAATTAGAGAAGACTTACCCATTCTGCAATTTTTTCATGAGGAGCTGAATATCTTTGCAATTCTATTCTTTTCTCAAATGACTTTGGTAAGTTATTATGTCTTCAAGTCAACTTAGCCAGTTTTACGGCTTCAATCAAATCATTCATTCATATTGAATTTGATTGGAGTGGCCACACGTTCTGCAATCAATTTTGTTGCTTCAAACTCACAGCTTAACGACTCATTGAAACTTATTTTAATAACTTTGAATTTAGGTCGTAGATCTTAAACAACATCTCTTTCATTTGATGGCTCTCTTCTTTTCCCTGAAACAACTGTTCACCCAGGGCACGTATCAGCACCGCTTAATCGCTTGTCCATTAAATTTCATTCACTTTACCTCTAAGTGATTAAGTGAACCGTCTGATCCTTTTACACTTTCACTCTTATTAACATGACTTCCACGCTGTACTGGACCCACCTTTTATGCCACGTGTCGACACCATTTAATCGCTTATCCCTTAGATCTTGAGTACTTTACCTCCAAGCGATTAAGTCGACTGTTGATCTTTTCTATGGATTCTACCCCTTTAATTCCATCTTTATGACCTTAGCCAACCCCACTAGGACATGCATTGCTTAGAATTAATCCCTTAAGTGATAAATGTCAATCAGTTCTTCCTTAAGTCATCAAGTGAGCCATCAGATCTTTTCAAACTTCACCAAACTTTATCCTGCGACCAGCTTCACCTTTAGTGGACTACATGTAATCATCTTGAGATGCGTTATCACCGCTTAATGGATTAACTGATAGATTTCAATTACTTTCATCTTAATTCATTAAGCTGACCATTGGATGAAAAACAAGTTAACTATACTTTAACCATCGCCAGCTCTGAATATCTGGGTCCACTAACTGCCAGATGTCAACACCACTTAATGACTTAACTGATAGATGTCGAGCATCTTGGAGATAATCAATTAAGCCTACCATTAGATCTTTTCAAAAATTAATCACCTTTATGCCACTTGCGACAGGACCCACATCACTTCCCTTGACACACGTTGGCATCACTTAATCGCTTATCCATTAGATGGTGTGCACTTTTCCTTTAAGCGATTAAGTCTACCATCAATTTTTTATGACTTACCCATTGTTTAGCTGAGAAATTTTATGACCATCGGCCCCACCAAGGACACACATCACTCAAAATTAATTGCTTAAGAAATAGATGTTGATTACTTTTGAGATAAGAAATTAAGTGATTCATTGGATTAAAACAGAAGTGCCCGACATATAATGAATTTAATTAAAACCTCAGCAGACTTTGGACTATGGGAATAATGTGAGACCCTAGTGTTAGGAGTGACAACTTTAATACACATGACCATTTTTAAAATGAACCCATTTGAGACATGACTCAAGTGAAAAAGGTAACATGAAATTAGAAGACATTTCAACACTTAGGGTTTTTATGACCAAAATTACACTAGGAGACATGAAATAAGGGTTTTTTTTATATTTTCAATTAGGTCAAGGGTTAGAACAGAATTGCAGTGGCATGAGAACAAGTTTTAACCATGATTTTAAACCTTTGGAAAACACATGAATGACAGGGAACCTTAAAATTTTACAAGACACGACCTAAATAGGAAATAACACCAAGAGTGGCACTCTCTGAGGATGTTTAAACACCAAGTTATAAAAAGAACCATAGATCTCTGGGGAGGCAGACCACAAACCAGACTAACCTACTACTAGAAAAATACACATGACATAAAGTAAACACACCTGTACATATAATACATACTACTGTGCATGGAATTAGAAGATCTAATTGAAGAAATTTTTTAGGAATTGTCCATGCATTGGCAATTCCTATTTTTCATCATCCAAATTCTTGAGGAAATATGAATCTTTTCTAAAAATTCTGGATATGACATAAGGCCCCATCCATAAAGACTCAAAATTTTTATGTTTTCCTTTGTCTTCAGCCTTGGTATTCCACTGTAATACAAAATCACCAAGCTGAAACTTTCTTTCATCTGCCCTTCTGTCAAAAAGATACTTCATTTTTTGTTACAATTTGATATTTTCTCTCTGGCTTTCTCTCCTTATTTCATCCAATTCTACCAACTGAACCATTCTTTCTTCCATAGGTTTAGAGATTTCCATTTCTTCATCCTGGATGAATTTATAGATTGTAAAAAAATTATTGACAGTCATTCTTGTTTGAATACCATAAACCAATTCAAAAGGAGATTTTCCAGTGGCCTTCTTGACAGTGATCCTATTAGCCCAAAGGGAAAGTTTCAATTTTACATGCCAAGCTCTTTTATTTCATTCTAATGTCTTCTTCAAAATTTGTAGGATGCTCTTGTTACTGGATTCTGCCTGACCATTGGCTTGAGGGTGGTATGGGGATGAATAGGACATAAAATTTCCCATATTAGAGAAAAAATTAGTAAATTCTTCAGACCTGAAGCACATCACATTATCCATTACCAACTTGAGGGGAACACCAAATCTTGTAATCACATTATCGATCAGAAAGTCAATAACGACAGTGCTTGTTTCTCTCTTAGTTGGGATTGCCTCTATCCATTTTGTAAAATAATCAGTTACCAGCAAAATCCAACTATGCCCCCACTTGATTTTTCAGTAAACTCTCCTATGAAGTCCATTCCCTACATAGCAAAGGGAGCCTCTGCTACTACAGGGTTTAACAATAATGCTCCTGAATACTTCATCTTTCTTGAGAATCTTTGGCATGGCTCACATTTCCTGACAAAAGTGTAAGCATCTTGAAAAAAACAAGGCCAATAGTATCCAGCTCTCAGAATTTTATGAGCTTTTGATCTAGCAGAATAGTTCCCTCTACATATTCCATCATGCATTTCCCTCAATACGTTCTCTAATTGACCTTTGTCAAGACATAATAATAGGATCCCATCTATATTTTTCCAAAACAAATCACCATGCAACAAAACATATCTCTGAGATTGTAATCTCAAACTCCTCTTTTGGTTGTCATTCAAGTTATTTAGACATTTAGCATTTTTCAGAAAATATAGAATATTGGCATACCAGGGTTGCATTTCAATACTTGTCAAGCAATTCCCATTTGCATCAAAATTGTTGACTTGAACCAAATCCAAATTTTCTTTTGTCATCAACTTAGCCAATCCTAATCCTCTCACCAACTTAGTGATATGGATTTCTATGTCAAACTCTTGGACTTTGTTTATCCACTTACATATTTTTCCTGTTACTTCATTCTAAAAAATATATCTTTTACAGTAGCATGAGGATCATAAGAATTTACCTTAGCACACACTAGATAGGGCCTAAAAGCCCTAACTGCCTTTACCAGGGCATAGGCTTGTTTCTCCATCAATTGATAGTTTAACTTAGCTGGCTGCAATGAATTGCTAAAAAATGCAATGGGATGTTCAAATCCTTCACCATCCTTTTGCAAAAGGACTGCTGCAATAGTGTGGAAGGAAGAAAACGTAAATAAGGAAAAGGGATTGGTGTAATCAGGGGACACAAGGACTGGTGCTTCTTGAATAGCTTGTTTTATTTTTTCAAAGGCTGACTGAGCCTCTTGGTCCCATTCAAACTTCACATTTTTCTTCAGCAATTTGACAATAGGTTTAACGAGTTCTACAAAATTGGCAATAAATCTCCTAACAAAATTAATTTGCCCTAGAAATGATTGTATACCTTTTAAGTTCTTAGGAGAAATTACCTTTTGGATGGCTTCAACCCATTGAGGATCTATCCTGACCCCCTCTTTCGATACTATGTGTCCTAGGAGCTTTCCCTCAATAACAACAAAGTGACATTTTTTTGGGTTTAAAGACACCCCATATTCTAGTGCTTTTATCATCACCTTTTCCAAGTGACTACAATGATCCTCTGCTCTTTTTGAGAAATCTTTCAAATCATCTTGGTACACTACCATCAGAACATCTATACGGTCTTTGAAAGCTACATCCATAGCCCTTTGAAAAGTTGTACCAACATTTTTCAACCCAAATGGCATGCGAGTGTGTGTAAGAAAATACACCTTCATGAAATTGAGAATGAAAGAAACAATTATATGGAAAGATAAATAAGTTACTCTAAGAATTGAAACTAAACAATCTATATCATCTCATGGTTTTCTATCCAAGCTTTGTTAAGAGAGCTCTCAAGCTTAATCTCTCTCAAGGACAATCCTAGAACGAGATATGTATGAAATTTAAATGCTCAAATCTAACTAGAATGCTCAAAATGCTCAAAAATGCTCCAAGATCATGTGAGAAAATAACAAATGCTCCTAAACATGATATGCTAAATGTAATGCAAATGCTAAAATTCTCTCAAAAAGCTCTCAAATGCTCCTCATATGCCTATAGT
>MU227424.1:2487722-2510698 GCA_018584345.1 Thuja plicata
AAGTCTTTCAAAAGTGACTTGGGAATCCACATAGTCTTTGATTTTTCTTTCTTTTGTGATGCTTTTGAATGCATTTCTTCAATGAGGGATTTAGGAACCCACATTTTTGTTGATTTTTCTTTTTGCTCGGTGGACCTTTGTGGCCTCTTGGATTTTTCATTTTTCTTTGTGGACCTTTGCGGCCTTTTGGATTTTTCTTTTTTCTTTTCATTCACATGTCGATTAGATGGGACATGTGATTTTTATACACATGTGGATTCTTGTATTTCTGATTTTTATGTTGCACATCCAAATTACTTCCAAAAGACTTGGGAATTATGGGTGAATAGGAATAATATGGAGGGTTCATATGGATGGGTGTTTGGACATTCTTCAAGTATGTGTGCCTTCATTGATCTTGATACATGGTAGGGTAAGTGGATGAAGAGCTAGGGATGGTAGGAATGGTTGATGAAGGAATATATGGACCCAACATGGATGGAAGGGGTGAAGACTTAAGCTTTGGGACATAGGAACCCAAAATGGATTTTGAGGATGGTGAAGGTGTATGGTTGCATTTGAATGGAGGGAGATAAGGTGTGAAGTTCACCTTTGCGACACGATGGGGCGGGGACACACTAAACTATTCTTTGGTGCACCCTTTGTGGAGGTAGAGCATCTCAAATATGGGACACTAGAGGATGGGATGTGTCAACACCCAGCACTTGGGTGCAACATGCACCCTCTAAATCCAAATAATGATGTGTGAGTCAAGTGCATTGTGCATTTGGGTCACCAAAAAGTGGAAATAAAAAAAAATAGGACTCTCACCAATGGATATCTCACCTCTCACCACGATGAAGAATGTAGCGAAATGTGATACTTAGTGTGAATTAAAAAATCACATGAATCATTGAGTCTTTGAATGCAAGTTACACCTAAGGCCTTGGCCAAGGGCATGTCTGCTTGAGCATTGCACTCCAAAATTTCTCTCCCATGTGGTGGAGCGTAGATGGCCATCTGTTCCTCTCAGCGATGTAGTCAGCTGAAATGAGTGCAAGGACCATCGATTTGTAGTGATAAGTGGTGGCTTGTGGAGGTTGGCATTGGTTTGCATGACTCGATTGAGGTCCAGTATGGAACTTTAATTTGGCCATAATGGTTTTCCTTAGTGCAGACAAGTTGGGTTACTGTCGCGTCCCCAAGTTAGGCGTGATTACCTGCTGAGTTTAAGCATATCACTAAGCGAATGAAAAGAAACTTACAAGGATTCCCTTAGTAATGGTGAGCAAACCAAGAAGAGCCCAGCATTAAAATTGATGGCTTGGCCTATCAAATTATATTTTTGGTCATTTTGCATAGATTTAAACATTGGGAGTTGGAGGTGTGAGTTGTTTTGCAAAAATTTGAACATTAGGGGTTGGAGCTTTGTCATTTTTTGTTCTACAGTAGTCTGATCCTTGGACAAATAGCTTATATAGGGAAGGTGTTGACAGCTAAGAGCCGAGATCGGAGCCAATTCAAGCTCAAAGCTGAGCTGAGATTGGAGCTGAGCCGAGCCGAGCTTGGAGCCGAGTTCAAAGTCAAGCTTTGAGTTTTGGTCATTTTGCATAGATTTAAACATTGGGGGTTGGAGCGACGAGTTGTTCTACTAAAATTTGAACATTTCTAGTTAGAGATTTATCATTGTTTTTTCTACAATAGTCTGATCCTTGGACAAATAACTTATATAGGGGAGGTGTTTTTCACTAAGAGCCGAGCTCAAAGCCAAGATAAAATCACAGTCAAGCAGAGCTCGGAGCCAAACTGAGCTTGTAACCGAGTCAAGCCGAGCTCAGAGTGGAGCTCAAATTCAAGCTCCATGTTTTGGTCATTTTGCATAGATTTGAACATTGGGGGTTGGAGCGGTGAGTTGTTTTGCAAAAATTTCAACATTGGGGGTTAGAGCTTTGTCTTTTTCTGTTCTACAGTAGCCTAATCCTCAGACAAATAACTTATATAGGGGAGGTTTTGTCCGCTAAGAGCTGAGCTCACAACTGAGCAGAGACAAGCTCGAAATCAAGCTAAGCTTAGAGCCAAGCCGAGCTCGGAGTGGAGCTTAAAGTAAAGCTTTGAGTTTTGGTCCTTTTGCATAGATTTGAACATTGGGGGTTGGAGCTTTGTCATTGTCTGTTCTATAACAATCTGATCCTTGGACAAATAAATTATATAGGGGAGGTGTTGTCTGCTAAGAGCCAAGCTTGGAGCTTAGAGTCGAGCTGAGATTGGAGCTGATCTCAGAGAGGAGCTCAAATTCAAGCTCTGAGTTTTGGTCATCTTGTAGAGATTTGAACATTGGGGGTTGGAGCAGTGAGTTGTTTTGCATAAATTTGAACATTGGGGGTTTGAGCTTTGTCATTGCCTATTCTACAATAATCTGATCCTCAGAAAAATAACTTATATAGGGGAGGTGTTTTCTGCTAAGAGCCATGCTTGGAGCCTAGCCGAGCTTAGAGCTCAGAGTTGAGCTCAAAGTCAAGCTCTCAGTTTTGGTCATTTTGCAGAGATTTGAACATTGGGGGTTGGAGCGGCGAGTTGTTTTGTAGAAATTTGAATATTTGGGGTTGGAGCTTTGTCGTTGTCTGTTCTACAATATTCTGATCCTTGGAAAAATAACTTATATAGGAGAGGTGTTGTTCACTAAGAGCTGAGCTGAGCCGAGCTTAGTTCACAGTCAAGACAAGACAAGCTCCAAGCTGAGCTGAGTTTGGAGCCTAGCCAAGCCGAGCTGAGCTTGTAGTCAAGCAAAGATGAGCTTGGAGCTGAGCCGAGTTGAGCTCAAAGTCAAGCTCCAATTTTTGGTCATTTTGCATAGATTTGAACATTAGGGGTTGGAGCGGTGATTTGTTTTGCATAAATTTGAACATTGGGGGTTGGAGCTTTCTCGTTGTCTATTCTACAATAGTTTGATCCATAGAATAATAAATTATATAAGGGAGGTGTTTTCTTCTAAGAACCAAGCTTGAAGCTCTCCACTGAGCTCAGAGCTCTCTGCTAAGCTTGGAGCTCAGATCTGAGAGTTATTTTGAAAAAAAATGAACATTGGGGGTAGGAGCAGCGAGTTGTTTTGCATAAATTAGAACATTGGGGTTTGGAGCGGTTAGTTGTTTTGCAAAAATTAGAACATTGGGGGTTGGATCTTTGTCATTATCTATTCTACAACAATTTGATTGACAAACAAATAACTTATATAGGGGAGGTCTTGTATGCTAAGAGCCAAGCTTGGAGCTCTCTACCGAGCTTGGAGCTCAGATCCGAGAGTTGTTGTGCAAAAAATTGAACATTGGGGGTTGGAGTGGCGAGTTGTTTTGCATAACTTACAACATTGGGGTTTGGAGTGGCAAGTTGTTTTGCAAAAATTAGAACATTGGGGTTTGGATCTTTGTCATTGTCAATTCTACAACACTCTTATCTTCAAACAAATAACTTATATAGGGGAGGAGGTGTTTTCTAATAGCCGACCTTGGAGCTCTCCGCCGAGCTTGGAGCTCTTCACCGAGCTCAGAGCTCTCCACTAAGGTTGCAGCTCTCCATCGAGCTCAGAGCTCTCTGCCAAGCTCACATCTCTCCACTGAGCTCACATCTCTCTGTCGAGCTTGTAGCTCTCCGCTTAGCTCGCAGCATGGAGCTCATAGCTGAGAGTTGTTTTGCAAAAATTTGAACATTGGACATTGGAGCGGTGATTTTTTTTGCATAAATTAGAACATTAGGGTTTGGAGCGGTGAGTTGTTTTCCAGAAATTAGAACATTGGGGATTGGAGATTTTTCATTGTCTGTTCTACAACAGTTTGATCCATGAAAAAATAACTTATATAGTGGAGGTGTTATCTACTAAGAGCCAAGCTCAGAGTTCTCCACTGAGCTTGGATCTCTCCATCGAGCTCAAAAATCTCTACCGAGCTTAGAGCTGAGATTTGTTTTGCAGAAATTTGAGAATTGGGGGTTGGAGCGGCGAGTTGTTTTGCATAAATTTGAACATTGGGGTTTGGAGCGGTGAGTTGTTTTGAAAAAATTGGAACATTAGGGTGTGGAGCTTTGTCGTTGTCTATTCTACAATAGTCTTATCCTTGGACAAATAAATTATATAGGGGAGGAGGTGTTCGCTAATAGTCGAGCTAGTATTGAACTAGTAAATGATGTCTACCCCTGGCATTTTTCAATGAGCTTAGCTAAAAATTATCTCAAGTGCACAATGACTCGTGAATGCATATGAGTTATGGAATCGACCCAGCTATCAAAATGAGCTAAATTCATCTTGAGTGCACAATGACTCATGAATGCATATTAATGATAATCCTTCGAGTTGTTCAGAAATGAAAATACCTCTGTGAAAAGGAAATATTAATGAGATGATCTTTTCATTTGCTAAATGTTAGCATTGAACATTTAAACTATGTCTACCACTGGCATTGTTCCATGAGCTTAACTAAAATGCATCTCAAGTGTGCAATGACTCTTGAATGCACAACATTGCAATCAGATGATTTTGTCATTGACCATTAACACTTCTATCACGTGTCCCTTGTGCAGATCGGTAATTCTACATAGAGACATAGTCACTACGCATTGTGGCCACTAACTCTATGTCTACTACTGGCATTGTTCCATGAGCTTAACTAAAATGCATCTCAAGTTCACAATGACTCTTGAATGCATAGGTTTGCAATCGGATGATTTTGTCATTGACCGTTAATGCTTTTGTCATGTGTCCCTTGTGCCGATCGGTAATTCTACGTGGAGACATAGTCACTATGCATTGTGGCCGCTAACTCTATGTCTACCACTGGCATTGTTCCATGAGCTTAACTAAAATGCATCTCAAGTGTGCAATGACTCTTGAATGCATACCATTGCAATCAGATGATTTTTTCATTGACCGTTAATGCTTATGTCACGTTTCCCTTGTGTTGATCAGTAATTCTACGTGTAGACATAGTCACTACATATTGGCCGCTAACTCTATGTTGAAACCAAGTCGCCTTACATTGGCTCTTTCTGTATATTGTCAAAGTTCTTTGTCATCCAAAATCATATTTGTGCATGGTAATGTGAAGCATGGCTCATATAGTTTTTGGGTTATTTTGTGTAAAATTGAACATTCGGGTTTAGAGCGGGTTATTTATTTTAGAAATTTGAACATTGTGGTTTGGAGCACCGAGTTGTTTTGCATAAATTGGAACATTGGGGTTGTAGTGCCGAGTTGTTTTGCATAAATTGGAACATTGGGGGTTGTAGCGCCAAGTTGTTTTGCATAAATTGGAACATTGGGGGTTGGCGAGGTGAGTTGTTTTGCAAAAATTGGAACATTGGGGTTTGGAGCTTTGTCATTGTATGTTCTATAGCAGTCTTATCCATGGACAAATAACTTATATATGGGAGGAGGTGTTCACTAATAGCTGAGCTAGCATTGAAATAGTAAATGATGTCTACCCCTGGCATTTTTCAATGAGCTTAGCTATAATGCATCTTGAGTGCACAATGACTCGTAAATGCATATGAGTTAAAATCGACCCAGCTGTCAAAATGAGCTAAATACATCTCGAGTGCATAGTGAATTGTGAATGCATATTAATGATAATCGACGGATTTATTCAGAAATGAAAATATCTTTGCAAAAAGGAAATATTAATCAAATGATCTTGTCATGTGTTGAATGTTAGTATTGAATGATTAAACTATATCTATATTGGCATTGTTCAACGAGCTTAACTAAAATGCATCTCAAGTGCGCAATGACTCTTGAATGCATAGCATTGCAATCAGATGATTTTTTCATTGACTGTTAATGCTTCTGTCACTTGTCCCTTGTGTCAATCAGTAATTCTATGTGGAGACATAGTCACTATGCATTGTGGCTACTAACTCTATGTCTAACGCTGGCATTATTCCAAGAGCTTAACTAAAATGCATCTCGAGTGTGCAATGACTCTTGAATGCATAGCACATTGAAATTGGATGATTTTGTCATTGACCATTAACTCTTTTGTCACATGTCCCTTATGTCAATTAGTAATTCTATGTGGATACATAGTCACTATGCATTTGCCACTAACTCTATGTTGAAACCAAGTCGCCTTACATTGGCTCTTTCTACATATTGTCAAAGTTCTTTGTCGTCCAAAATCACTTTTGTGCATGGTAATGTGAAGCATGGCTCGTATAGTTTTTGGGTTGTTTTGTGTAAAATTGAACATTGGGGTTTGTAGTGGGTTTTTTATTTTATAAATTTGAACATTGGGGGTTGGCATGGTGAGTTATTTTTTCATAAATTGGAACGTTGGGGGTTGGCATGGCGAGTTGTTTTGCATAAATTGGAACATTGGGGGTTCGCGCAGTGAGTTGTTTTGCAAAAATTGGAACATTAGGGTTTGGAGCTTTGTCATCATCTATTCTACAATAGTCTTATCTATAGACAAATAACTTATATTGTAGTGACCCTTGGGAGCAAGTCGCTCGACACTGGCGATCTCGCAGTGAGAACCCAAAATATGCCTAAAAGCAATGTGGAAGCTAAGAAATCTCCCAAGCATGAAACAACTTAAATAACGCTGGCATGATGAAATGTGTTGTGGGATAAACCATAAAGAAACGTAGTCCCATCTAGAGAACACAAGAAATGGTGGGGCTGAACCCCAAATTAATATATTACGCATAGATTAGAACCAATTGTGTTGACAAACACTAAACTGTCCTGCAACTTACAATACAAGTGAGCTCCTAGCTTGAATACAAAAGACCTAGAGAAATGAGTCACTTCACCAAGGCAATTCCTTGTGTAGTTTTGCTACTCACTTCTATGTCCTTCCTCAACTTGCTGCCAAGTCACAATTCCTCCAAGACTTCGCACTTCTATTGCTACACCAAACTTCAGACCTAACGCTGTCTATTGCTGAACCTCCAACACCGAATGCTGAATTCAAATCCAAATATGAATCTGAATGCCAAATTCCTCAAAAAGATTCACCTTATAAAGGTATTACCACCTCGTGGAATGGACAAGCCATCCTCCATTGAGATATGGACCAACAGCTCAGATAAATCCACTCCTGGCCCCATTCTGTTGATCACACTACAAATGCCTTGAGCGCACAAACATCAGCTCCATAACTTTCACTAAGCCCCAATGTATAAGTTTGATCCGTAATCAACACAAATAAATATTATAACCACTTAGTTAAGTTAGCACCATTGCTGCCTTGAAATCACAAACGCCAGCGCAATCCACTAAGGCTCAATCCTCTATGCAACTTCTCATGTAGGCTCCACTGCATCATCTAATGCAACCAAGTTGACCTTCTTGAGTAAATCCAATCAATGATATTCTTCTTATCCCAATGTCTAATCCAAACCCCAACATTATTGATAAACTCATCTCACTGCATTGATTTACCCCAAACTACCCCAAAACCCCATCGCCAAAGCAATGCAACCCCTAGCCCCGTAACATCCTCCCCCACTTAAACAAGAGTGTCACCTTCAACACTTGCACATCCAGCCTCAATGTGCTGGGAGGTGACCTCACTCGGTCACTTCCTTGAATGAGCTTCCTAATCTATCGAGCCTAGGATCTACAAAGCTTCCAAATGCATCACTGGCTCCTCCTTTAACACTGGATTAAGCTTCGCTCGATTAGGATATTCCCTTGCAAAATGATTGGGTTGGAAACATATGAAATAGGTCCTCCTTTTCTTCTCTTTCCCAGCTCACACTAATTCATCTTCATCAGCCTAGGACTTCTTCCCCTTGTCTTCATTCCACTATGATCCATTTTGTCGATCCTCCTTGGGATGATTCGGCTTGCATCCTTCATTCTGAGTCAGCTTGGCAGCTCTGTCTCCAATGTGATCCAGCAAGCCATCTGCTATGCCGATCACATTTCTCAAAGTCTGAACATTCTGCCACCTAATCTCCTCTTTGGCCCAGGATTGCAAGTTCTCCATTAAAAGAAACAACTTCTCAAAGTCGCTTATCTTGGTGAATTCCATTTCCAAGACACAGAATGTGTTGATGTACTCCCTCAAAGTTCTAGTATGCTTTAAATTTCCAAGGCATTGTCGAACGAGCCATTCTAAGTTGCCTGGTTTGAATTGGGCATAAAGCACTGCCTTTAGCTCTTCCCAATTCTGAATCAGTTGTGACTTCCCAGATCGCTCATCGACCACATGCATCCTCCACCACAGTTTGGCACTTCCCTTAAAGAACGCTGAGATCTTCTTAACCTTCCTCTCATCCAAAAGATACTGGATGGTGAACAACCATTCTTCAACATCCCAAATAAAGTTCTTGAGAATGGTTTCATCTCTTTCACCTTCATAAGATCTGATCTCTATCAAATCCTTCTGATCCAAAACTCCACTTTGCAACATGGCTTGATAAAGAGCCTGCCCTTCCTTCATAAGACGAATCTCCTCTTGAATTAGCCATATCTCTCTTATCATTCATTCCTCAAAGTCAAAATCCTCTAATGCATCCAACCTCTCATCATGTGATTTTTTCCAGTCTCTATGCTTCATGTAGCCACCTCTACTATGACTCACCTCCTGAGGTGTGTCTGTTCATCATATTGACTATCTGCATCCCCCATCATGCCTATCTTATTTCAAGTCACCCTCGATCAAGTTGATCAACTCAGTCCAAGACCTGATCTGCTTTGTCTACCAACTATAGCTGAGATCCAAGGCTTGAACTTCTTTGATACCACCTGTAGTGACCATTGGGAGCAAGTTGCTCGGCACTAGTGATCTTGCAGTGAGAACCCAGAATATGCCTAAATGCAATGCGGAAACTAAGAAATATCCCTAACATGAAATGACTTAAATAAAACTAGCACAGTGAAATGTGTTGCAGGCTAAACCATAAAGCAACATAGTCCCATCCACATAACACAAGAAATGGGTGGGGTTGAACCCCAAATGAATATATTATGCACGGATCAGAATCAGTTGTGTTGACAAACACTAAACTGTCCTGCAACTTACAATACTAGTGAGCTCCTAGCTCAAATACAAAAGACCCAGAGAAATGAGTCACTTCACCAAGGCAAGTCCTTGTGTAGTTTTTCTACTCACTACTATGTCCTTCCTTAGCTCATTGCCAAGTCGCAAGTCCTCCAAGACTTTGCACTTCTGCTGCTACACCAAACTTCAAACCCAACGTTGTTCGTCGATGAACCTCCAACACCGAATGCTGAATATGAATCCAAATCTAAATCTGAATGCCAAATTCCTCAACAAGCTTAGCCTTATAAAGGCATTACCACCTTGTGTAATGGATGAGCCAACCTCCATCAAGATATGCACCAATGGCTCAGATAAATCCACTCCTAGCCCCATTCCATTGATCACGCTACAAATGCCTCGAGCGTACAAACATTGGGTCCATAACTTGCACTAAGCCCCAATGTATAAGTTTGATTTGGAATCAACATAGATAGATGTTATAACCACTTAGGTAAGTCAGCACCATTGCTGCCTCAAAATCACAAATGCCAGCATGATCCACTAAGGCTCAATCCACTATGCAACTTCTCATGTAGGCTCCACTACATCATCCAATATAACCAATTCGTGTGCTTGAGTAAATCTAATCAACAATATTCTTCTTATCCCAATGTCTTCTCAAAACCATAACATTGTTGATCAACTCATTTTGTTGCATTGATTTACCCCAAACTACCCCAAAACTACATCGCCAAAGCAATGCAACCCCTGGCCCCGTAACATATAAATGGGAGGAGTTGTTTGCTAATAGCTGAGCTAGCATTGAACTAGTAAATGATGTCTACCCCTGGCATTTTTCAATGAGCTTAGCTAATGCATCTTGAGTGCACAATGACTCATGAATGCATATGAGTTAAAAATCAACCCAACTGTCAAAATCAGCTAAATACATCTCGAGTGCATAATGACTCATGAATGCATATTAATGATAATCAACTGAGTTCTTCATAAATGAAAATCCCTCTACGAAAAAGGAAATATTAATTGGATGATCTTGTCATGTGCTGAATGTTAGCATTGAATGATTAAACTATGTCTACACTGGCATTGTTCCATGAGCTTAACTAAAATGCATCTCGAGTGTGCAATGACTCTTGAATGCATAGCATTGCAATCAGATGATTTTTTTGTTGACCGTTAACACTTCCATTACACGTCCCTTGTGCCAATCAATAATTCTATGTGAAGACATAGTCACTATGTATTGTGGCCACTAAGTCTATGTCTAACATTGGAATTGTTCTAAGAGCTTAACTAAAATGAATCTCGAGTGCGTAATGACTCTTGAATGCATAGCACATTGAAATCGGATGATGTTTTCATTGACCTTAACACTTCCATCATGTGTCACTTGTGTCGATCGGTAATTATACGTGGAGACATAGTCACTATGCATTCGCCACTAACTCTATGTTGAAACCAAGTCGCCTTACATTGACTCTTTCCACATATTGTCAAAGTTCTTGATCATCCAAAATCACTTTTGTGCATGGTAATGTGAAGCATGGCTTGTATATTTTTTGGGTTGTTTTGTGTAAAATTGAACATTGAGGTTTGGAGTGGGTTGTTTCTTTTATAAATTTGAACATTGCAGTTTAGAGTGGTGAGTTGATTTGCAAAAATTGGAACATTGGGTCTTGGCGAGGCGAGTTGATTTGCATAAATTGGAACATTGGGTCTTGGCATGGCAATTTGATTTGCATAAATTGGAACATTGGGGGTTGCCGCAGCGAGTTGATTTGCATAAATTAGAACATTGGGGGTTGACATGGTGAGTTTATTTACATAAATTAGAACATTGGGGGTTGGCGTGGCAAGTTGATTTGCATAAATTGGAACATTGGAGGTTGGCGCGGTGAGTTGTTTTGCATAAATTGGAACATTAGGGTTTGGAGCTTTGTCGTCATCTGTTCTACAACAACCTTATCCTCAGACAAATAAATTATATAGGGGAGGAGGAGTTCACTAATAGCTGAGCTAGCATTGAACTAGTAAACAATGTCTACCCCTGGCATTTTTCAATGAGCTTAGCTAAAATACATTTCGAGTACACAATGAATCATGAATGCATATAAATGAGAATCGACCGACTTGTTCTAAATTTAGAGAAATGCATCTTGAGTGCACAATGACTTGTGAATGTATATGATTGAGAATTGATTGAGTTGTCCTAAATTGAGTTAAATCCATCTCGATTACGCAATGACTCTTTAATGCATATAGTTGAGAATCGACTGAGTTGTCAAAGAATGAGCTAATTGCATCTCGAGTGCATAATGACTTGTTAATGCATATTATTTAGAATCAATCGAGTTGTCCTAAAATGAGGAAAATGCACATCTAGAGTGCACAATGACTTGTGAATGCATATTATTGAGGATCGATCGAGTTGTCCTAAAATAAACCAAATTCATCTCGAGTGCACAATTACTCATGAATCCATATGATTGAGGATCGACAGAGTTTTCCAAAAATGAGCTAGATGCATTTCAAGTGCGCAATGACTCTTGAATGCATATGATTGAGGATCAACCAATTTGCCCAAAATTCAAAATCCCTCTGCGAAAAGTAACATTGTGATTGTTGTAGATAATTGACCAAGTTGGAGCTTTGGCCTCAGGCCACTGTGAGGGCTGTCAATTTCTTAATCGTATCACATGCTCACCTAGTAACATAGTTGACATGTAACTAGCCTTACTCATGATTGTTCTTGGAGGTAAACTTTGGAACTTTTGGATTTGGCTCAACTTCATCCATTTGGCTTGGATGACCATGTATGCTTGTCCTTGTGATCATTAGGGGTTGGAGCGACGAGTTGGAATTCAGTGAAGCACTTTGCTTGAATTCCTTTGCGAAAATTGAAATTGTGATTGTTGTAGATAATTTTCAAAGTCTGAGCTTTGGCCTCGGGTCACTGTGAGGGCTATCAATTTCTTAATCGCAGTACATGTTCACCCACTGATAAATTTGACATGTAATTTTCCTTACTCGCAATTGTTCTTGGAGGTAAACTTCATAACTTTTGGAATTGGCTCAACTTCATCCATTTGGCATGGATGACCGTGTATGCTTGTCCTTGTGACCATTGGGGGTTGGAGCGATGAGTTGGAAGTCGGTGAAGCACTTTTCCTCAATTCCTTTGTGAAAAGTGACATTGTGATTGTTATAGATAATTGTCAAAGTCAGAGCTTTGGCCTTGGGTCACTGTGAGGGCTGTCAATTTCTTAATCATAGTACATGTTCACCCAGTAATAGAGTTGACATGTAATTGGCCTTATTCGCGATTGTTCCTAGAGGTAATCTTTGGAAATTTTAGATTTGGCTCAACTTCATACATTTGGGAGTGGATGATAATGTGTGCTTGTCCCCTTGATGATGAGAGTGCACTCATGCATTCTCATCTTCATTCTTTTGGAGCGATGAGTTGGAAGTCGGTGAAGCACGTTGCCTCAATTCCTTTGTGAAAAGTGACATTGTGATTGCTATAGATAATTTTCAAAGTCGAAGCTTTGGCCTTGGGTCACTGTGAGGGCTGTCAGTTTCTTAATCATAGTACATGTTCACCTAGTAATAGAGTTGACATGTAATTGGCCTTATTTGTGATTGTTCCTAGAGGTAATCTTCAGAACTTTTGGATCTGGATCAACTTCATACATTTGGGAGTGGATGATCGTGTGCTTTTCTCCTTGATCATGAGAGTGCACTCATCCATGCTCATCTTCATGCTTTCTTAATCCATCCCTCTTCTTCCTAAATCTCTCCTATTCCCCCCCCTCATCCTTTCATTCCTATACTCTTCTGCATGCTCATGCTTTAATAATCCCCCCTGCGAAGAGGTGACACTCGATTGCTATTCTTTCTTTGGTTTTGTGACTTACTTGGATTGGATGCTACGTTGGATGGATCTCTAAAGTCAGTGTGACTTTGGAAGTCACCTCAAAAGAAATCATTGTTGAGATTGTAAGCCTTTGTATATCTTGTGGGAAGACGCTCTTTCCTCGCAATTCTTTTTCTTCCTAACTCCCTTTGCGCGCTTATTCACTCTGATTCCATCTATGAAAAGTTGACACCTGACTGCTATGCTTTGGCTTTGTGATCAACTTGGATTAGATGTCAGGTTGGATGGATAGTAGAAGTGGGTGCATCATTGGAAGTCACCCCAAAAGAAATCCTTGTCAAAATCTTGAGCCTTTGTATAGCTTTCGGGCATAGGATTTTTACCCGCAATCCTTTTGTTTCCTGACTCCCTCTGCTCGCTTATTCTCTCCTCTTCCCTCTGCAAAGAGTTGACACCCAATTTCTATGCTTCGGCTGTGTGACTGACTTGGATTAGCTGTTGCATTGGATGGATAGCAGAAGTGGGTGCATCGCCAGAAGTTACCCCAAAATAAATCCTTGTTGAGAATGTGACCCTTTGTATAGATTTTGGGTAGAGGCTATTGTACCGCAATGATTTTTGTTTCTCGATTCCCTTTACTCTCTTAATCTCTCTTATTCCCTCTACAAAGAGTTGACACCTGATTTCTATTCTTCGGCTTTGAAATCAACTTGGATTAGCTGTTGCGTTGGATGGATAGTGAAAGTGGGTGCATCACCGAAAGTCACCCCTAACAAAATCTTTGTCGAGATTAGGAACCTTTGTATAGCTTTTGGGAAGACTCTTTTGAACTAAAATGCTTTTGTTTCTTGACTCCTTCTGCTTTCTTAATCTCTCTTATTCCCTCTGTGAAAATTTGGCACCTAATTTCTATGCTTTGTCTTTGAGGTTGACTTAGATTAGATGTTGCGTTGGATGGCTAGCAGAAGTGGGTGTATCGCTAGAAGTCGCCCCAAAAGAAATCCTTGTCAAGATCATGAGCCTTTGTATAGATTTTGGGAAGAGGATTTTGCCCCACAATGATTTTGTTTCTTGACTCCCTCAGCTCACTTCTTCTCTCCTATTCCGTCTATGAAGAGTTGACACCCAACTACTATGCTTCAGCTTTCTGACTGACTTGGATTAGATGTTGCATTGAATGGATAGTGGAAGTGGGTGTGTCATCAAAAGTTGCCCCAAAAGAAATCCTTGTCAAGATCCTGAGCCTTTGTATAGCTTTTGGGAAGAGGCTTTTTCCCCACAATGATTTTGTTTCTCGCCTCCCTCTGCTCGCTTATTCTCTCCTATTCTCTCTGTGAAGAGTTGACACCTGATTGCTATGCTTCAGCTTTGTGACCAACTTGGGTTAGATGTTGCATTGGATGGATAGTGGAAGTGGGTAAATTATCAGAAGTCACACCAAAATAAATCCTTGTCAAGATTGTGAGCCTTTTTATAGCTTTTGGGAAGAGGCTTTTGCACCGCAATACTTTTTTTTCTCGATTCCCTCTGCTCACTTAATCTCTACTAGTCCCTCTGCAAAGAGTTGACACCTGATTGCTATGCTTTGGATTTGTGACTGACTTGGATTAGATGTTGCATTTTATGGATAGCGGAAGTGGGTGTGTCTCCTGAAGTCGCCCCAAAAGAAATCCTTGTCTAGATCATAAGCCTTTGTATAGCTTTTGGGAAGAGGCTTTTGCCCCACAATGCTTTTGTTTCTCGACTCCCTCTACTCACTTATTCCTCTTTATTACCTTTGCAAAGAGTTGACACCCGATTTCTATGCTTCGGCTTTGTGACCAACTTGGATTAGATGTTACATTGGATGGATAGAAGAAGTTGGTGCATTGCTAGAAGTTACCCCAAAATAAATCCTTGTTGAGATCATGAGCCTTTGTATAGCTTTTGGGCAGAGGCTTTTGCACTGCAATGCTTTTGTTTCTTGATTCCCTTTTCTTGCTTAATCTATCCTATTCCCCCAAAGAAATCCTTGTTGAGATCATGAGCCTTTGTATAGCTTTTAGGCAGATATTTTTGCACCATAATGCTTTTTGTTTCTCAATTCCCTCTGCTCGCTTAATCTCTCTTATTCCCTCTGTGAAGAGTTGACACCCGATTGCTATGCTTTGGCTTTGTGACCAAATCGGATTAGATGTTGCATCTGATGGATAGCAGAAGTGGGTGAGGCACTGGAACTCACCCCTAAAGAAATCCTTGTTGAGGTCACGAGCCTTTGTATAGCTTTTGGCAATAGGCTTCAATTTTTTGCGTTGGATGCAACTTTTTGTAAGTCGGTGAAGCACTTTTACCTAAATCCCTTTGCAAAAAGTGACATTGTGATTGTTGGAGATAATTGACAAAGTTAGAGCTTTGGCCTTGAGCCATTGTGAGGGTTGTCAATGTCTTAATTGCAACACATGTTCACCCAGTAACAAAGTTGACATGTAATTGGCCTTATTCACAATTGTTCCTAGTGCTAATCTTTGAAACTTTTGGATTTGGCTCAACTTTATCCATTTGACATGGATGACCGTGTGTGCTTGTGCCCTTTCCGAGGCGGTAGTCTCGATCATGATTCTTTGGAGTGAGCATTTTCTTTGTGCCTTTTGAGCTATTGGATGCCCTCCATCTTCAAATTTTGTTGGATTTTTCCATTACATGATTGTCGTCAAGAAATGCAACACTATGTTTGTGAAGTTGTCTATAAGAGATGTGTTTGTTCTAAAGTGGATGGCACCAGCATTTTTTCCATGGGATTTGGTCCTTGGCACGGTCTACATTTGAAATTTCTCAAAACTCTAACGGTAACAAGAGCCGAGAATGGTTACATGGGAAAGGCACATAATTTTCCTATTAAATGCTGACCCACTCTTTACACCATCTTTGCCATGTGCTTTTAGGGTGGTTTGGAGAGGCAGTGATAGTTCGGTTTCCAATAGGTATCATACAAAAGTGCATGCTTAAACTCTTCTTTGATAGTGAAATCATTGATGCTTTGTCGAGATAGGATTTTCTTGTGTGAGGTGCACCAATAAAAGTGCGTAGGGGGCATATGCCTAGGATATGGATGTCTCTGAGTGGCCTTACTCGGTCGCATGCACGATTGCATTATCTTGTGGTAAATCTATTGTGAGCATGTGTGATTCAAATGTATTCAGTTAAATGGTTTCGTACAGGATGTTCTTCCCAAGCTCCTATGAATCAATCATTCAAGTTGCAATGCTTCAACATTGCAACCATTTTCTGTTATCAAAAGTGGCCAAGGCCCTCTCCTTCAACATGGAAATGGTACTACCTTGTCGAGATGGTTTTTTTTCATGCTAGGTGCACCAAGAAAGTGCCTAGGGAGGCATATACCTAGGATATGGATGTCTCTAAGTGGCCTTACTCAGTCATGTGTGTGGTGCATTCTCTTGCGGCATGACTATTGTGAGAAAGTGTGATTCAGATGTTTTCGGGTAAAGGGTTCCATACAGGATGTTCTTCCCATGCTTTTGTGAACCAAGCATTCATTTTTCAATGCTCTAGCATGTGCAAGTGTTCCTTGTGGTCACGTATGGCCATGACCTCAGGCTCCGATGATGAAATCATTAAAATTCTTGTCGAGGAAGGATTGTTTGTGTGAGGTGCACCAAGAAAGTTCGTAGGGGGCATATGCCTAGGAAATGGATGTCTCTGAGTGGCCTTACTCAGTCATGTGTACTGTTGCATTTTCTTTAGGTAATTCTACTGTGAGCATGTGTGGTTCGAATGTATTCAGGTAAAGGGTTTCATACAGGATGTTCTTCCTAGGCTCCTATGAACTGAGCATTTGCATTGCAATGCTCCGATAGTGCAAGCATTTTTTGTTATCAAAAGTGGGCAAGGCCCTCCTGCTTGAACATGGAAATGGTACTGCCTCATTGAGATGGTTTTTGTTCATGTGAGGTGCACCAATAAAGTGAATAGGGGGCATATACTTGGGATATGGATTTCTCTAAGTGGCCTTACTTGGTCATGTGCACAGTGCATTGTCTTGCGGCATGACTATTGCAAGCATGTGTGATTCAGATGTTTTCAGGTAAAGGGTTTTGTATGGGATGTTCTTCCCAGGCTCTTGTGAACCAAGCATTCATGTTGCAATGCTCTGATATGTGTAAGTGTTCCTTGTGATCGGGTATGCCATGGCACCGGGCTCCGATGGTGAAATTTTTAATGCTTGTTGAGGCAGTATAGGATGTTCTTTGCAGTCTCCTGTGAACCGAGATTTTGTGTTGTAGTGCTCTTACTTGCGTGAGTGATTCATGTCTATCTAGTAGCACACTTGTGGATGATGTCACAGAGAATGGCTAACGTACTTGTGCTATGAAAAGAGTGTATGTGCAAATGTCGAGACATGTTCACCTAATTTAGTTGCACCATCACATGTGCATAGGGGGTATATGCCTAGTAAATGGATACCCTTGAGTGGTCTTACAATAGAGGTGGCTACCTGCACGATGTTGCCTTCTTAGAATGACATGTTGTGAGTGTGGTGGGTCTTGAGAATCAGGTAAAGGGTTTTGTACGGGATGTTCTTCCTAGGTGCCTGTCAATTGGAGCTCCTTAGCCATCGCATTCTGACTTATGTGAATCTATCTTTTTGCAGCATGATGTTCTCTTGGAAATGGGAACTTGGTGATAGAATTTGGTTGTTGTGTTCAACAAAGGCTTGTCTATGCATGTATGCCATTGCAAGTGCATAGGGGGCATATACCTAGGAAATGGATGTGTCTGAGTGACCTTACAATAGAGGTGGTCATGCGCAAGGTGCATTCATCATGGATCTTCTTTTTGCAAGTAGGGTGACATTTAGACTAAGGGTAAAGGGTTTCATATGGGATGTTCTTCCTAGGTGCCTGTGAATTGAGGCTCCTTGTTGCTTCTCTCTGATCGTAAAGTGATGGGTTTCTCACTCAGGATCTTGAACGAAGCTTTATTGGGTTGCAAGGAGGGGCACATGCTATCAGATTTCCATCATGGTGGGTCAAGCCTTTGGCTGCGGTAGGTCTTGGGTGGTCCGCTCTTTGCTAGAAGTTACCTAGTTGATCCTGCCAATCATCATATGCTTGTCTCAAAGATTAAGCCATGCATGTCTAAGTATGAACTATTTCAGACTGTGAAACTGCAGATGGCTCATTAAATTACTTATTATTTCTTTGATGGTACTTTGCTACTTGGATAACCATAGTAATTCTAGAGCTAATATGTGCAGCAAATCCTGACTCTTGGAAGGGATGCATTTATTAGATAAAAGGCCAGTGCGGGCTTGCCCGCTACTCCAGTGATTCATGATAACTTGATAGATTGCACGGCCTTTGTGTCAGCGATGCTTCATTCAAATTTTTTCCCTATCAACTTTCGATGGTAGGTTAGAGGCCTACCATGGTGGTGACAGAGAATTAGGGTTTGATTCCAGAGAGGGAGCCTAAGAAATGGCTACCACATCCAAGGAAGGCAGTAGGCATGCAAATTACCCAATCTTGACACGGGGAGGTATTGACAATAAATAACAATACTGGGCTCATCGAGTCTAGTAATTAGAATGAGTACAATCTAAATCCCTTAATGAGGATCCATTGGAGGGAAAGAAGGCATGGTAATTCCATCTCTAATAGCATATATACTTAGATTACCCACTAAGTATAAGCATATCACTAAGTGGAGGAAAATAAACTTACTAGGATTTCCTTAGTAATGGCAAGCAAATCGAGAAGAGCCCAGCATGAAAATCGATGGCTTGGCCTATCAAATTATAGTCTGTAGAAGCATCCTTAGCGACAAACCGGGCCCAAGTCCCCTGGAAGGGGGCACCGGAGAGGGTGAGAGCCCTGTTAGGCCCAAACCTTGTCGCACCATGAGGCGCTGTCGATGAGTCAGGTTATTTGGGAATGCAGCCCTAATTGGGTGGTAAATTCTATCCAAGGCTAAATACAGGTGAGAGACTGATAGCGAAAAAGTATCGTGAGGGAAAGATGAAAAGGACTTTGAAAAGAGAGTTAAAGAGTGCTTGAAATTGCTGGGAGGGAAGCAGATGGAGGTCAGCGATGTGTCCCAATCGGATGCAGAATGGTGTGAGCTGGTTATCTGCTCAGCTCGGGGTGCGTGCCAACATGGGCCATTATGGTGGTATAAGCATGGCCATCTAGTCATACTAAACTTCTATCATTGCAGTTGAGGAGTGAAACATGAACTTGTTAGGTAGGCTCTCGAGCACCTATGCGCTTATTGCGCTGGCCAGTGTGTGAGTTGGCAAGTTGGGAAACCTACAAGGCGAAAGGAAGTTGACTTGCGAGATCCCCTCTTGGGGGGTGCACCCTTGACCGACCCTGATCTCTATTGGGACCCAAAAGATGATGAACTATGCTTGAGTAGGGCAAAGCCAGAGGAAACTTTGGTGGAGACCTGCAGCGATATTGATGTGCAAATTGTTCATCTGACTTGGGTATAGGGGAAAAATACTAATCAAACCGTCGAGTAGCTAGTTTCCTCCGAAGTTTCACTTAGGATAGCTAGAGCTCACATGCAAGTTTAATTGGGTAAAGAAAATTATTAGAGGCATCAAGGGCATAACGCCCTTGACCTATTCTAAAACTTTAAATAGGTAAGTTGGCGCGGCTACTCTGTTGAGCCATGCCATGGAATTGCGAGCTCCAAGTGGGCCATTTTTGGTAAGCAGAATTGGCGATGTGGGATGAATCAAAAGCTAAGTTATGGTGCCAAATTGTGTGCTAACCAAGATCCCACAAAGGGTATTGGTTGATTAAGACAAAAGGATGGTGGTCATGGAAGTAAAAATCCACTAAGGAGTGTGTAACAACTCACCTTCCGAATCAACTAGCCCTGAAAATGGATGGTGCTGAAGCGTGCAACCTATACTCAGCCATTAAAGCAAGTACCAGGCTCTGAAGAGTAGGAGGATGTGGGGGTTGTTGAAAAACCTTAGGCATGAGCCTGTGTGGACTGGCCCCAGGTGCAGATCTTGGTAGTAGTAGAAAATATTCAAATGAGAACTTTGAAGACTAAAGTGGGGAAAGGTTCCATGTGAATAGCACTTGGACATGGGTTAGTCAATCCTAAGAGATGGGGAAGTCTTGTTTTCAAGGCTATACTTTTTGTGATCATCGAAAGGGAATTGGGTTAATATTCCCAAACTGGGATGTGGTGGAGGACGGCAAAGTTAGAAAATTTGGAGACGTTGGTGGGGACACCGGGAAGGGTTATCATTTCTTTTTAACAGCCTCCCCACCCTAAAATCAGTTCAATCAGAGATAGGGTCCAGTGGCTGGAAGAGCACCACACATCCTGTGGTGTTTGGTGTACCTTCAGCGGCCCTTGAAAATTTGGAGGACTGACTACCATTCACACCCTGTCATACTCATAACCACATCAGATCTCCAAGGTGAACAACCTCTGGTTAATAGAACAATGTAGGTAAGGGAAGTTGGCAAAAGGGAAGTCAGAAAATTTACCACAGGGCTAACTGACTTGTGGTAGCCAAGCATTCATAGAGATGTTCCTTTTTGATCCTTTGATGTCGGCTCTTCCTATCATTGTGAAGCAAAATTCACCAAGTGTTAGATTGTTCACTCACCAATAGGGAACATGAGATGGGTTTAGACCATCTTTAGATAGGTTATTTTTAACCTACTGATGATCCATGCTGCAATAGTAATTCAACTTAGTAGGATAGGAACCGTTGATTCATACATTTGGTCATCGCGCTTGGTTAAAAAGATAGTAGCATGAAGCTACCATGTGTCAGATTATGACTGAACACCTTTAAGTCAGAATCCATGCTAGAAGTGATGCATCTCTCTCTTTGGCTACATCAAAACCTACGGTAGGGGCACTCTTGTGCTCCCAGGGGCCCATGTCATAGGCTATCTTGGATGGGCGCAATATCTCATTCAAAGAAACCTTGGAAATCAATTTCAAGTGGTCAGCGAGAAGAATCTTTTGTAGATGACTTAAATAAGTGATGGGGTATTGTAAGTGGCACAGTGGCCTTACTGCCATGATCCACTGAGATTCATCCATATGTCTACTTGATTAGTATAAAACTTTTTCTCTTTTATTGCGAGTGGGGTTTATCATATTGTAGTTGCAGCAAAGTAGTTATCTTACAAAATGTTTTCAGTTGCAAGTGGGGTTTTATCATATTGTAGTCACAGCAAAGTAGTTATCTTACAAAATGTTTTCAGTTGCAAGTGGGTTTTATCATATTGTAGTCACAGCAAAGTAGTTATCTAAAAAAACATTTTTGGTTGCAAGTGGGGTTTATCATATTGCAGTCGCGCAGCAAAGTAGTTAGCTTACAAAATGTTTTCAGTTGCGCCTCGATTTGTATAAAACTTTTCTCTTCTACTGCGAGTGGGGTTTATCATATTTGCACTCGCAGCAAAGTTGTTGGCATACAAAACATTTTTGGTTACAAGTGGGGTTTATCATTTTGGAGTTGTAACAAAGTTGTTGGCATACAAAACATTTTTGGTTGTGAGTGGGGTTTATCATTTTGGAGTCGTAGAAAAGTTGAGTTTTCAGTTGTGTGTGGGGTTTATCATATTGCAGTAGCAACAAAGTTATTTTCTTACAAAATGTTTTTGGTTTTTTCTGCTTGTTTTGAACTCACCCCACTAGAGCCACATGACGGGTGGTTCCACGTGAGGCCGCATGGCTCCTCAACCCCGGGTGGGGTTTTTTATTGTGAGTGGGGTTTATCATATTGTAGTCGCAACAAATTTGTTTGCTTACATAACATTTTCAGTTTTATTCCAGCTCATTTCAAGCTCACCCCCAAAGGCCACATGATGGGTGGTTCCATGCGGGACCGAGGGGCCCATCGACCCTGGGTGGGGTTTTCAGTTGTGAGTAGGATTTATCATATTGCAGTCGCAGAAAAGTTATTTTCTTACAAAATGTTTTCAATTTTTTCTACTCGTTTCGAGCTCACCCCTTAGGAGCCATGCGACGGGTGGTTCCATCTCATTTCACGAGCGCCCCCATCATTTTTTTTTATTAAACTCGATATTTCATTCTTCTTATGATATGACCCTCTAATTTTTCATTTTTTTCCATTTGTTTTGAGCTCGTACCCCAGACCCGCACAACGAGTAGTTCCATGTGGGGCCCCAAGGCAAGCTCAACCCTGGGTGGGGTTTCCAGTTGCTGAAATTTCATTCTTTTCATGATAAGACCTTCCAATTCTTCATTTTTTCCCCTCTTTTCAAGCTCTCCCACCAGACCCGCGTGACAAGTGGTTCCACGCGGGGACCCGAGGCAAGCTCGACTAGCGGGTGGTTTTTTTTTAAACTATGGAAATTTTGTTCTTTTCGCGATACGACCCTCTGATTCTTCAATTTTTTTCTGTTTGTTTCAAGCTCACACCCTGGACCCATGTGATGGGTGGTTCCACGCAGTGCCCTAGGACGAGCTCGACTCCAAGGTGAGCTCAACCCTAGGGTAGGGTTTCCAGTTGCTGGCTTTTGCTAACTCTCAAACTTTCATTTTTTTGTTATAAGACCCTCTGATTCCTCATTTTTCTCCTACTCATTTTGAGCTCTCCCTTAGACCCACACAATGGGTGGTTCCACATAAGGCCCCAGGGCGAGCTCGACAACAGGTGCGGTTTTGGGTTGCTGAAATTTCATTCTTTTCACGATAAGACCTTCCAATTCTTCATTTTTCCCTGCTCTTTACGAGCTCATCCACAGGACCCATACAACAGGTGGTTCCACTCGGGACCGCAGGTGAGCTCAACTTTGGGGCGAGCTCAACCAAGTCCTGGATGAGCTCAACCACAGGGTGAGCTTGACACCACAGCAAACTCGATCCCGAGTGTGGTTTTTGGTTGTTGTTTTTGGCTAACTCTCAAAATTTTGTTTTTTTGTGATAAGACGCTATGATTCCACATTTTTTCCTACTTGTTTTGAGCTCTCCCCCAGACCTACGCGATGGGTGGTTCCATGCGGGGCCCCAGCTTGAGCTCGACACCGGGTGGGGTTTCCAGTTGCTGAAATTTCATTGTTTTCATGATAAGACCCTCTAATTCTTCATTTTTTCCCAACTCTTCTCGAGCTTGC
>MU227424.1:2514745-2526695 GCA_018584345.1 Thuja plicata
CCCAGGTGGGGTTTTCGGTTGCTATTTTTTGGCTAACTCTCAAATTTTCATTTTTTCATGATAAGACCCTCTGATTCCTCAATTTTTTCCTACTCGTTTTGAGCTCTCCACCAGACCCACACGACAGGTGGTTCCACGCAGGGCCCTAGGGTGAGCTTGACACTGGGTAGGGTTTCAAGTTGCTAAAATTTCATTCTTTTCATGATAAGACCCTCTAATTCTTCATTTTTTCCCTGCTCTTTTTGATCTCACCCATCGGACTCACGCAACAGGTCATTCCACACGGGGCCCCTAGGTGAGCTCGACTCAGTGACATGGAGATAGACTCAGAGTCATGGAGCTAGATCCATAGCCACATAGCCCATGGAGTTAGACTCTAAGCCATGGAGATAGACTTTGATCCATGGCGAGTCTTGGAGCCATAGAGTCCATGTCTAGCTCTATGACTCCAACTCCACTTAACTCAGCTCGACTAAACTTGGTGTGGAACGGCTGAGCTCAACTTGGCTCTGGTGCTTGACTCAACTCAGCTTGGCTTAGCTCAACTCAACTCAACTCATCTCAACTCATGTCGGCTTGGCTCAGCTCAACTCAAATTTTCTTGACTCACCTCCCTTATATAAGTTATTTGTCTCAGTCTTGGAAGCATGTAGTAGAGATGGAAATTAGGCTAAACTCAGCTCAAGCCCGCCCCTCGAGACAACATGACATATGGTTCTTCTTGGGGGACCGATTCTCCTCAACCCCGGGTGGAGTTTTTGGTTGTTCATTTATTTTCCAATTCTAGAAATATCATTCTTTTCACAACATGACCCTCTGACTCATCATTTTTTCCACTCATTTTGAGCCCACTAGTGGGAGCTACACAACATGTGGTTCCACTAGTGGGAGCCATGGAGCCCATGAATCTAGACTCAGAGCCATGGATCTAAACTTGAAGCTAGAGAACCCATGGTGCTAGACTTGGAGCCAAAGAGCCCATGAAGCAAGACTTAGTGTCACATAGCCTGTAGAGCTAGACTCAAATCCATAGAGCTAGATTGGGAGGCATGGAGGCCATAGAGTAAGACTCAAAGCCACAAAGCCCATGTAGCTAGAATCGAAGCCATGGATATAGACTCGGTGAGATGTAGATAGATTCAGATTCATAGAGCTATAACTAGAGCCACAGAGCCCATGGAGGTAGACTTAGAACCATGGAGCTAGACTTTGAGCCATGGAGGTAGTCTTGGAGCCATAGAGCCCATGTCTACCTCTATGGCACCAACTTGGCTCAACTTGTCTCGGCTCAACTCTACTTGAATTAACTTGGCTCAAATTTACTCGGCTCAGCACAACTCGACTCAACTTGGCCCAGGTTGGCTCAGCTCAACTCGACTATACTTGGCTAGACTCTAAGCCATAGAGCTAGACTCGGAGCCATGGAGGCCATAGAGAAAGACTCAAAGCCACAGAGCCCATGTAGCTAGAATCTGAGCCATGGATATAGACTTAATGACATGTAGATAGACTCATATTCATGGAGATAGACCTAGAGCCACATAGGCCATAGAGCTACCTCTATGGCACCAACTCGGCTCAACTCTACTCGAAACAACTCTGCTCGACTTAACTTAGTTTGGCACAACTTGACTCAACTTGGCTCAGGTTGGATCAGCTCAACTTGACTCAGCTCAACTCAACTCGACTCAACTCGGCTCAACTCAAATTGGCTCAGCTCAACTTGGCTCTAGTGGCTCAATTCATCTTGGCTAAGCTCAAATCAACTCAACTTAACTCAACTCGGCTTGGCTCAACTCACCTCCCCTATATGAGTTATTTGTCTGAGTCTTTGAATCTCATAGTAGAGATGGCAATTAGGCTAAACTCAGCTCAAGCCCGCCCCTCAGGACAACGCAATGCATGGTTCTTCCTTGGGGCACCAAGGCTCCTCAACCCTAGGTGGAGTTTCTGGTTGCTCATTTATTTGCCAATTCTATAAATTTCATTCTTTTCACAACATGACCCTCTGATTCATCATTTTTCCACTAATTTGGAGCCCACCTTTGGTAGCTACACACCACATGCTTCCACCTGGGGCTAGACTTAAATCCATGGAGATTGACTTAGAGTCATAGAGCTAGACCTAGAGCCATAGAGCCCATGAAGCTAGATTTAGATCCATGGAGCTAAACTTGGAGCTAGAGAACCCATGGTGCTAGAATTGGAGCCAAAGAGCACATGAAGGAAGACTTAGTGCTACAGAGCTCGTGGAGCTAGACTCAGAGCTATAGAGCTAGAATCAAAGCCATGGAGGCCATAGAGAAAGACTCAAAGCCATAGAGCCCATGTAGCTAGACTTTGAGCCATAGATATAGACTCGGTGACATGCAGATAGACTCGGATTCATGGAGCTAGACCCACAGCCACATAGCACATGGATCTAGACTTAGAGCCATGGTGCTAGACTTTGATCCATGGAGCTAGTCTTGAAGCCATTAGAGCCCATGTCTACCTCTATGGCACCAACTCAACTCAACTTAGCTCAACTTGGCTCAGCTCAACTCGACTAAACTCAACTTGAATCAACTCAACTCAGCTCAACTTAACTTAGCTCAGCACAACTCAACTCAACTTTACTTAGGTTGGCTCGGCTCAACTCAACTCAGCTCAACTCGACTCAGCTCAACTTGGCTCAACTCAACTTGGCTTAGCTCAACTTGGCTCTGGTGGCTTGGCTCAGATCAACTCAACTAGACTCGACTCAGCTAGGCTCCACTCAGCTTGGCTCAACTCACCTCCCCTATAAGAGTTATTTGTCTGAGCCTTTGAATCTCATAGTAGAGATGTCAATTAGGCTAAACTCAGCTCAAGCCTAACACTCGAGACTACATGATGCAGGGTTCTTTCCAGGGCTCCGAGGCTCCTTAACCCCAAGTGGAGTTTTTGGTTTCTCATTTATCTATAAATTTCATTCTTTTTGCAACACGACCCTCTGATTCATCTTTTTTTTCCACCCATTTTGAGCCCACCCGTGGGAGCTGCATAACACGTGCTTCCACCTAGGGCTAGACTTACAGCCATGGAGCTTGCCTTAGAGTCATAGGGCTAGACCCAGAGCCATGGAGCCCATGAAGCTTGACTCAGAGCCATGGAGCTAAACTCAGAGCTAGAGAACCCATGATGCTAGACCTAGAGCCAAAGAGCCCATGAAGCAAGACTTAGTGCCACATAGCCCATGGAGCTAGAATCAAAGTTGTAGATCTAGACTCAGAGCCATCAAGGCCATAGAGAAAGACTCAAAGCCATAGAGCCCATGTAGCTAGACTCTGAGCCATGGATATAGACTCAGTGACATGCAAATAGACTCATATTCATGGAGCTAGACCAAGAGCCACATATCCCATGGAGCTAGACTCAGAGCCATGGAGCTAGACTTTGAGCCATGGAGCTAGTCTCAGAGCCATATAGCCCATGTTTACCTCTATGGCACCAACTCAGCTCAACTCAGATTAGCTCAACTCAACTCAACTCGACTTGACTCAACTTAACTTGGCTCGACACAGCTCAACTCAACTTGGCTCAGGTTGGCTTAGCTTAGCTCAACTCAACTCGGCTCGACTCAACTTGGCTCAGCTCATCTCAGCTCGGCTCAACTCAACTTGAGTCAACTTAACTTAACTCGGCTCGGCTTAACTCGGCTTGGCTTGACTCACCTCCCCTATATGAGTTATTTGTTTGAGTCTTGGAATCCTATAGTAGAGATGGTGATTAGGCCAAACTCAGCTCAAGCCCACCCCTCGAGACAACGCAACTCATGGTTCTTCCTGGGGCCCCGGGGCTCTTCAACCACAGGTGGAGTTTTTGGTTGCTCATTTATTTGGTAATTCTAGAAATTTCATTATTTTTGCAATATGACCCTCTGATTCATCATTTTTTCCTCTCATTTTGATCCTACCTGTGGGAGTTGCACAATGCATTCTTCCACCTGGGGCTAGACTTAGAGTCATGGAGCTTGACTTACAGTCATAGAGCTAGACCCAGAGCCATGGAGCCCACAAAGATAGACTCAGAGCCATGGAGCTAAACTCAAAGCTAGAGAACCCATTGTGCTAGACTTGGAGCCAAAGAGCCCATGAAGCAAGACTTAGTACCACATAGCCCGTAGAGCTAGACTCAAATCCCTAGAGCTAGACTCAGAGCCATGGAGGCCATAGAGAAAGACTCAAAGCCACAGAGCCCATGTAGCTAGACTCTGAGCTAGTGGTATAGGATTGGTGACATGTAAATAGACTCATATTCATGGAGCTAGACCCTGAGCCACATAGCCCATAGAGCTAGACTCAAAGCCATGGAGCTATACTTTGAGCCATAGAGCGTGTCTTGAATCCATAGAGCCCATGTCTATCTCTATGGATCCAACTTGGCTCAACTTAGCTCGAGACAACTTGACTCAACTTAACTCAACTCGACACAACTCAGCTCCACTTAACTCAAGTTGGATCACCTCAACTCAGATCATCTCAATTGGACTCATCTCAACTCGGCTCAACTCAGCTTGATTCAACTTGGTTGAGCTCAACTTGGCTCTAGTGTCTTGACTCAAATCAGCTCAGCTCAACATTGGGGGTGGGAGCCTAGTCATCATCCCTACTACTGTAGTGCAAGACTCGGTCAAATATCTTATATAGGGTAGGTGTTGTCCTCTATGAGCCTAGCCAAGCTCATAATCGAGCTGAGCTGAGATCCAAGTCGAGCTCCAAGTTTTGGTCATTTTGTATAGATTTTAGCACTGGGGGTGGGAGCCTAGTCATCGTCCCTACTACTGAAGTGGAAGACTTAGATAAATAGCTTATATAGGGGAGGTGTTTTCCACTAAGAGCTGAGCCAAGCTTGGATCTGAGATGAGCCAAGTTTGGAGCTGAGCTCCAAATCAAACTCCAAGTCGAGCTCCAATTTTTGGTCATTTTGCATAGATTTAAACATTGGGGTTGGGAGCCTAGTTGACATACCTACTAAGGTAGTGCAAGACTTGGACAAATAGCTTATATAGGAGAGGTGTTGTCTGCTAAGAGCCAAGCCGAGCTCAGAGTTGAGCTCCAAGTTAGGCTCCAAGTCAAGCTTCAAGTTTTGGTCATTTTGCATAGATTTCAACATTGGGGGTGGGAGCCTAGTCATCATCCCTAATATTACAGTGCAAGACTTGGAAAAATAGCTTATATAGGGGAGGTGTTTTCTGCTAAGAGTCGAGTCAAGCTTGGAGCACGGAGCCGATCCAAGCTCTAGGTCTAGCTCTGCATTTTGGTCATTTTGCATTGATTTCAACATTGGGGGTGAGAGCCTAGTCATCATCCCTACTACTTCACTGCAAGACTTAGACAAATAGCTTATATAGGGGAGGTGTTGTCTGCTAAGAGCCGAGCTGAGCTAAGCCCGGAGTCGAGCTCCAAGTTTTGGTCATTTTGCATAGATTTCAACATTGGGGGTGGGATCCTAGTCGTCATCCCTACTACTGCAGTGCAAGACTTGGACAAATAGCTTATATAGGGGAGGTTTTTTCTACTAAGGGCCAAGCCGAACCAAAACTTGACTCCAAGTTTGACTCTGAGTTCAACTCTGAGCTCGGAGTCAAACTCGGAGTTGAGCTCCAAGTTTTGGTCATTTTGCATAGATTTCAACATTGGGGGTGGGAGCCTAGTCGTCATCCCTACTACTACAGTGCAAGACTCAGACAAATAGCTTATATAGGGGGGGTGTTGTCCTATAAGAGCTGAGTGTAGCTCAGAGTTGAGCCGAGCCCGGAGCCAAGATGAGCTCCAAGTCAAGCTCTGAGATTTGGTCATTTTGCATAGATTTCAACATTGGGGGTGAGAGCCTAGTCATCATCCCTACTACTGCGGTGCAAGACTCAGACAAATAACTTATATATCAAAGGTGTTGTCTGCTAAGAGCCAAGCCAAGCTGGGAGCCAAGCTGAGCTCAGAGTGGAGCTCAAAGTCAAGCTTTGATTTTTATTCATTTTGCATAGATTTGAACATTGGGAGTTGGAGGTACGAGTTTTTTTGCATAAATTTGAACATTAGGGGTTGGAGCTTTGTCGTTGTTTGTTCTACAAGAGTCTGATCCTCAGACAAATAACTTATATAGGGGAGGTGTTATCAGCTAAGAGCTGAGATTGGAGCCGAGTTGAGCTTGAAGCTGAGCTGATCTTGGAGCTGAGCCAAGCTTGGAGCCGAGCCGAGCTCAGAGCGGAGCTCAAAGTCAAGCTCTAAGTTTTGGTCATTTTGCATAGATTTGAACATTGGGGGTTGGAGCGATGAGTTGTTTTACAGAATTTTGAGCATTGCAGGTTGGAGATTTATCATAGTCTTTTCTATAGTAGTCTGATCCTCAGAAAAATAACTTATATAGGGGAGGTGTTATTCACTAAGAGCCAAGCTCAGAGCTGAGACAAACTCACAGCCGAGCCAAGCTCAGAGCCGAACCGAGATTTTAGCCGAGCCGAGCTCAGAGCGGAGCTCAAAGTCAAGCTCCAAGTTTGGGTCATTTTGCGTAGATTTGAACATTGGGGGTCTGAGCGGCCAATTTTTTTGCAAAAATTTGAACATTGCGAGTCGGAGCTTTGTCTTTGTCTATTCTACAATAGCTTGATCCTTAGACAAATAACTTATATAGGGGAGGTGTTTTCCGCTAAGTGTCGATCTCGCAGCAGAGCAGAGATGAGCTCAGAATCAAGCCGAGCTTGGAGCTGAGTCAAGCTGAGCTCGTAGTTGAGCCAAGATGAGCTCAGACCCAAGCTGAGTATGGAGCCAAGTCAAGCTCAGAGCAGAGCTCAAATTCAAGCTCCAAGTTTTGGTCATTTTGCATAGATTTGAACATTAAGGGTTGGAGCGGTGAGTTTTTTTGCAAAAATTTGAACATTGGCGGTTGGAGCTTTGTTGCTGTCTATTCTACAACAGTTTGATCCACAGATAAATAACTTATATAGGGGAGGTGTTGTTTTCTAAGAGATGGGCTTGGAGCTCTCCACTGAGCTTGGAGCTGAGAGTTGTTTTGCAAAAATTTGAACATTGGGGGTTGGAGCGGCGTGTTGTTTTGCATAAATTAGAACATTGGGGTTTGGAGCGGCGAGTTGTTCTGCATAAATTAGAACATTGGGGGTTGGAGCTTTATCGTTGTCTGTTCTACAACAATTTGATCCACAAAAAAATAACTTATATAGGGGAGGTGTTGTCTGCTAAGAGCTGAGCTCAAAGCTCTCCGCCGAGCTCAGAGCTTGCAGATGAGAGTTGTTTTGCAAAAATTTGAACATTGGGGTTTGGACCTTTGTCCTTGTTTGTTCTAAAAAACTCTTATCCTCAGACAAATAACTTATATAGGGGAGCAGGTGTTCGCTAATAGCTAAGCTTGCAGCTCTCCACCAAGCTCACAGCTCTCTGCCAACCTTACAGCTTGCCGCCAAGCTTGTAGCTCTCCACCGAGTTCGCAGCTCTCCATCAAGCTCGCAGCTCACTATCGAGCTCGCAACTCTCTACCGAGCTCGCATCTTGCCACCGAGCTTGCAGCTTGCCGCTGAGCTTGTAGCTTGTCGCCGAGTTCGTAGCTCATAATCGAGAGTTGTTTTGCAAAAAAATAAACATTGGGCGTTGGAGCGGTGAGTTGATTTGCATAAAGTAGAAAATTGGGGTTTGGAGCAGTGAGTTTTTTTGTAGAAATTAGAACATTGGGGGTTGGAGCTTTGTCATCGTATATTCTACAATAGTTTGATCCATGAACAAATAACTTATATAGGGGAGGTGTTGTCTGCTAAGAGCTGAGCTCGGAGCTCTCCACCAAGCTCAGATCTCTCTGTCGCGCTCAAAGCTTGAAGCCAAGAGTTGTTTTACAGAAATTTGAACATTGGGGGTTGGAGCACCGAGTTGTTTTTCATAAATTTGAACAATTGGGGTTGGAGCACCAAGTTGTTTTGCATAAATTTGAGCATTGGGGGTTGAAGCGGTGAGTTATTTTATAAAAATTAGAACATTGGGGTATGGAGCTTTGTCATCGTCTGTTCTATAGTAGTCTTATCTATGGACTAATAACTTATGTAAGGGGCTAGTGATTCAGTAAATGGATGGGGGCTATGTGCAGTGTAAGGCATGCATAGTCGTAGTGCAGGATGTAATCTTGGGGCTATGTCACTTGGAAGTTGGGCACACAGTTGTGGCGTAGGATCTCACATGGTACAGATCCAAGGTGTAATCATGGAGGGTAAGTGTCAAAGTACACAAGGAAGGCTAGAGTGGCCGACCCCCTTAAGAAGGATGAAGCAGAGTAGTCCTTCCCTCATGTCTTTTGGAAAGCTTGAGGTATAGTGTGGATAGAGGTGAAATAGAGTAGCCTCGCCTTACTAAAGGCTGGTGAGGTTTATTGATGGATGCAAGCTTGTGGTTCCTATCTCAGTGAAGCAGAGTAATTGAGTCAATGTTGGGGATGACTCCAAGGGAGTTATCCAAGACCTGAAAGCTAGGGAAGCGGAGTACCTAGTCCCAAGGTGGGAGGCAACTACATAATGGGCTGTCCAAGTAGGAGAGTTGGAGTTTGTGTTGGGAAAGCTATGCAGGTGACTAGTGTTGCAGAGCCGAATATCCATACATGGTGGATCTAAGGGGTGTTGCATTGGGTGCACATCCAGGTTAGAAGGAAGGTTGGATTTGCATTGAGATTCGGTATCTCAAGGGCCTACGAGTGGGGTCCAGGATGGCAGATGGGATACGATATTCCAGAGGAGTGCTCGAGGTGAGCCGAGCCATAAGGTACATTCATAAGGGTGATCAAAGGGTGATCGATGGTGTTGTGGTGCTCAACTGAAATGGTAATATGGTTCATAGGCAATGTGCTATGGTGGTACAGCCAAGTTGGAAAGTGAGTACAGCGACCAAGGGATTGGGTGGATCATGGAACAAGGGTGTGGAGCACAAGTAGGTATGCATTACACGGGGGAATCCAAGGAGCTAAGATGAAAAGGATGCATGAGTTGGTTTGAATGCAATGGATGCATGAGTAAGTGTTCACCAACAGGGCCATGCAGAATAGAGACAGAAGGTCAAGGTAGTCAGTGCTCAGTGTTTGGATTCAAAACTAGCTATGGTGGATATTTTTCCCATGAGGAATAGGTTGGTGTTTCAAGGTCTATGGCAGACTGGGGGAGCACAACATGGGACACTAGTGCTTTGGTAGTAATGGGCATGCTTCAGGAGCATGCAAGGAAGGATAGGAGGACTCAATGTATTCGGAGGTGCTTTGGTAGTACCCAGTATGCTTAGGTAGTATGCGCAGTGAGAAAAAGGACTCAGTGGTCCAAGTCATTCAGGTGGGATGCAGTGTTCAGCAAGGGAGACTCAGGGAGTCCCGATGCATAGAGGCAGTGGAGTGTATAGTCTGTGGGGGCATGCATAGTTGAGCAAGATGGAGCTAAGGAAGTTCCAGGACATTTAGAGTGGCGCAATGGTGATCAAGAGAACTTGGAGAGTTGAGATCACCAAGGCTACTGTTAGTAGCATGGGTCTTATGGGGGATGCCATAGACAAACGCATAAGGAGGCCAGTTGATGAAATACAAAAGGGGTTCAATAGGGTTGGATAGGAGTAGAGCTATGGGGGCTTGAGGACATGTGCACAGAGCATACATAGGATGTAGAGCCAAGGAGGTTCGGCATACACTGCCATTCCGCAGGGTGTATGTCAAGGTAGTCAGATGATGGTCACTTGATGTTTGGGGGAAGGCGTAGTCTGGAAGCAAGAAATGGACTTGACCACAATGGGAGTCGTGAGTAAGGCTTGCCAGTGCCATGTGAGGTTGGAATTCTTAGGTAGAGGCTCATCCTGGGCATGAGCTAAATCTAGCCCCGTGACAGTTGGTATCAGAGCATTATGCTTCTCTGATCTTGACTTTTGGTAAGTTGGATTCAGAGTTGGCATTGTTGAAGGGACATGTAAGACCAAACAAACCCGATGGGCCGGGAAAAGTCTAGAAAGTCTGGCACTGTGTGGGCTGCACAAAGTAAAGTAGTGAGGCATAGGAGTGGTATAGTGCCATTCTAAGGAGTAAAGTTGGGCTGTAGGGTGGCTATGGTGGTTGTCCTCAGTGGGGTGTAGGAGCTGTATGGGGCAGTTTTGAGGAGTATGGGGTTGCATGGAGCATTATGGAGGGTCTTGCGCGGAGAAGATCCATGGAGAAAGGTTGGGTTGCAAGGTGCAATGTGGTGTAGGATGTTATTTGGGGCATTACTTGAAGCATGAACATGAGACATTGTTAGAGGTAGTGCAGGGTTCGGTCTTGTCCGCAACATCATCCGAGGTGTAAATTTGGGCTGTTTGGTACAGTAGGGCGTAGGTTGATGTTTGGTACATCATCTAAGGAGTAAGTTTTGGGACCACATGGTGTGGTGGGGCATAGGATTTACATGATGTGAATCTGAGGAGGAATTGGGCTGGTGGTGTAACGGGTTGGCTTGGTGGCTATGGAGGAAGGCTAAGTAGCAGTGTTATGGATCGGCAAGTTTGGACTACATGGTGCAGAGTGTTGTAGGTTGGTGTTCAGTACATCATCTGAGGTGCAAGAAAATGAGGTGTAAAGTTGGGAGCTATTTGGTACAGTTTGGTGTAGGATTGTGTACAACACATGATCTGAGGAAGGTTGGCATAAGTACTAAGGATGGCGCAAGATTTTATAGGCATGGTGTTAGATGGATGTTGGTGTGCATTCTGGGTTGGTTTGTTTGATTTGGGAGTGTGGGTGCAAGGCATTCTGCGAGGGCCAGTCAACAAGCAAGCAGAGTGACATGATAGTAGTGTCAAAGCCAGGAGTAGGATATGTGTAACCTTGGGAAAGAAAAGGGGGTGCCACAAGTGGATTGTGGAGCCATGTCTTTTAGTGGATGTCAGGAATGGTTCTCAGATAGTGGAAGGTGGAAGACAGAATTTGGGTGTGGGAGTAGGCTAAGTAGGAGACATAAGTATTCGGTATACGGTTCTCGGTGTTCAATTCAGTTGGGCAGCTTAGCTGAAGTTAGACATGGAGTGGATTCATGCAGGGGGTCAGCATTCGGGATGTTGGCAGCACCAAGTATGTAACGGTGATAGAAAGGGTGCAAGTGTGGTAGTCCAAGGTTGTGCAGTTCATCCAAGGTGTGGAGAGTAGTCGAAGAGGCATTTGTAAATCTCACTGACAGGTGCTATGGTAGCAAAGCACGGGTCTTAAGCTAGGAGTTTTGGCATCGAGGATGTTTCTTGTTTTAAAGTGGGGGAGGATGTAAGGGGCTAGAAATTCACTAAATGGATGGGGGCTATATGTAGTGCAAGGCACACATAGTCGTAGTGCAGGATGCAATCTTGGGGCTGTGTCGCTTGGAAGCAGGGCACACAGTTGTGGTATAGGATCTCGCATGGTGTGGATCCGAGGTGTAGTCATGGAGGGTAAGTGCCAAAGTGCATAAGGAAGGCTAGAGTGGCCAACCCCCTCAAGAAGGATGAAGCAAAGTATTCCTTCCCTCATGTCTTTTGGCAAGCTTGAGGTATAGTGTGGATAGAGGTGAAATGGAGTAGCCTCGCCTTACCGAAGGCTGGTGAGGTTTATTGGTGGATGCAAGCTCATGGTTCCTATTGTATGCAATGAAAGTATACCTACAAGGAACAAAACTAAAACATGAAAACACTAAGATTAATCATTAGAAACAAGATTCAAAGGGTTAGCATATTTAAAATGAAATCCAAAACAAAGACTTTCACCACAACCTCCGATGAGCTAAACAAGGGCACCCAATGCCTTGTTGATTTGCTCTTAGAGATTATTGTGGATGTACTCTCCCAACACAATATGTGTAAATCCCACTATTTGATTAAAGATGCAAACTAATTGATTGAGATGAATGAAGAGCTCAAAGAACAAGTATTGAAAACTTGTCTCAAGCCTTCATCATGAATGCAAA
>MU227424.1:2544265-2559215 GCA_018584345.1 Thuja plicata
TTAGGAGAATGAATCATATTTAATTAAATAAATTTAATTAAATAGATAGAAGAATATAAAAAATATAATTAATTAATTAAAATTAATTATAATGTTATGGGAATATTAATTAAATTAATATAAGGACGATTTTGGACGTCTACACCTATCTCAGTGAAATGGAGTAATTGAGCCAATGTTGGGGATGACTCCAAGGGAGTTATCCAAGACCCGAAACCTAGGGAAGTGGAGTACCTAGTACCAAGGCAGGAGGCAACTACATAATGGGTTATCCAAGTAGGAGAGTTTGATTTTGTGTTGGGCAAGCTATGCGGGTGAGTGTTGTAGAGCTGGATATCCATACATAGTGGATCTAAGGGGTGTTGTATTGGGTGCGCATCCAGGTTAGAAGGAAGGTTGGATTTGCATTGAGATTCGGTATCTCAAGGGCCTATGAGTGGGGTCTAGGATGGCAGATGGGATATGGTATTCCAAAGGAGTGCTTGAGGTGAGCCGAGCCATGAGGCAAATTCATAAGGGTGATCAATGGTGTTGTGGTGCACGATTGAAATGGTGATATGGTTCATAGGAAATGTGCTATGGTGGTACAGTCGAGTTGGAAAGTGAGTACAGTGACCAAGGGCTTGGGTGGATCATGAAACAAAGGCATGGAGCACAAGTAGGTATGCATTACACGGGGGAATCCAAGGAGCTAAGATGACAAGGATGCATGAGTTGGTTTGAATGCAATGGATGCATGAGTAACAGGGTTCACCAACAGGGCCATGCAGAACAGAGATGGAAGGTCAAGGTAGTCAGTCCTCAGTGTTTGGATTCAAAGCTAGCTATGGTTGCTAGTTTTCCCATGAGGAATGGGTTGGTGTTTCAAGGTATATGGCAGACTGGGGGAGCACAACATGGGACACCAGTGCTTTGGTAGTACTGGGCATGCTTCGGGAGCATGCAAGGAAGGAAAGGAGGACTCAATGTGTTCAGAGGTGCTTTGGTAGTACCAAGTATGCTTAGGTAGTATGCGTAGGGAGCAGAATGACTCAATGGTCCAAGTCATTCAAGTGGGATGCAGTGTTCAGCAAGGGAGACTTGGGGAGTCCTGATGCATAGAGGCAGTGCAGTATATAGTCTGTGGGCGCATGCATAGTTGAGCAAGGTGGAGCTAAGGTAGTTTTGGGACATTCAGAGTGGCACAACGGTGATCAAGATAACTTGGGGAGTTGAGATAACCAAGGCTAATGTTAGTAGCATGGGTCTTATGGGGGATGCCATAGACGAATGCATAAGGAGGCCAGTTGATAAAGTACAAAATGGGTTCAACAGGGTTGGACAGGAGTAGAGCTATGGGGGCTCAAGGACATGTGCACAGAGCATACAAAGGATGTAGATCCAAGGAGTTTCGGCATACACTTTCATTCCATGTGGTGTATGTCAAGGTAGTCAGGTGATGGGCACTTGATGTTTGGGGGAAGGCATAGTCTAGAAGCAAAAAATGGACATGACCGCAACGGGAGTCGCGAGTAAGGCTTGCCAGTGCCACACAAGGTTGGAATTCTTAGGTAGAGGCTCATCCTGGGCATGAGCTAAATCTAGCCCTATGAAACTTATATAGGGGAGGAGGTGTTTGCTAATAGTCGAGCTTGCATTGAACTAGGAAATGATGTCTACCCCTGGCATTTTTCAATGAGCTTAGCTAAAATGCATCTTGAGTGCACAATGACTCATGAATGAATATGTGGTATGGAATTGACCTAGCTATTGTCAAAATGAGCTAAATGCATCTCGAGTGCACAATGACTCATAATTGAAAATCCCACCATGAAAAGGAAATATTAATCGGATGATCTTGACATGTGCTGAATGTTAACATTGAATGATTAAGCTATGTTTATTGTTGGCACTATTCCAAGAGCTGAACTAAAATGCATCTCAAGTGTGTAATGACTCTTGAATTCTCAGCATTGTAATTGGATGATTTTGTACCGTTAACACTTCCATCATGTGTCCCTTGTGTAGATCCGTAATTCTATGTAGAGACATAGTCACTGCGCATTGCGACTGTTAACTCCATGTCTAACGGTGGCATTGTTCCAAGAGTTTAACCAAAATGCATCTCAAGTACACAATGACTCTTGAATGCATAGCATTACAATCAGATGATTTTTTTGTTTACCGTTAACACTTCCATCACATGTCCCTTGTGCCGATCAATAATTCTATGAGGAGACATAGTCACTGTGCACTATGGCCGCTAACTCTATGTTGAAACCAAGTCGCCTTACATTGGCTCTTTTTGCATATTGTCAAAATTCTTTGTCATCCAAAATCACTTTTGTGCATGGTAATGTGAAGCATGGCTCATATAGTTTTTAGGTTTTTTTGTGTAAAACTGAACATTGAGGTTTGGAGCGGGCTTTTTCTTTCAAAAATTTGAACATTGGCGGTTGACGCGGCAAGTTGTTTTGCATAGATTGGAACATTGGGGGTTGGCACGGTGAGTTGTTTTTGCATACATTGGAACATTGGGGGTTGCCGTAGCGAGTTGTTTTTGCATAAATTGGAACATTGGGGGTTGGCATGGTGAGTTGTTTTGCATAAATTGGAACATTGGGGGTTGCTACGGCGAGTTGTTTTTGCATAAATTGGAACATTGGGGGTTGGCATGGCAAGTTGTTTTGCATAAATTGGAACATTGAGGGTTGGCACGGTGAGTTTATTTTGCATACATTGGAACATTGGGGGTTGGTGATGTGAGTTGTTTTTACATAAATTGGAACATTGGGTGTTTGCGCGGTGAAAATTTTTTGCAAAATTTGGAACATTGGGGTTTGGAGCTTTATCATCATCTATTCTATAGCAGTCTTATCCATGGACAAATAACTTATATAGGAGAGGAGGTGTTCGCTAATAGCCGAGCTTGCATTGAACTAGTAAATGATGTCTACCCCTGGCATTTTTCAATGAGCTTAGCTAAAATGCATCTCGAGTACACAATGACTCGTGAATGCATATGAGGTATGGAATCAACCCAGATGCCTATCCAAATGAGCTAAAATGCATCTTGAGTGCACAATGACTTGTGAATGCGTATTAATTTTAATCGACCAAGTTGCTCAGAAATGAAATTTCCACTGTGAAAAGGAAATATTAATCGGATGATCTTGTCACGTGCTGAGTGTTAGCATTGAACGATTAAGATATGTTTACCGTTGGCATTGTTCCAAGAGCTGAATTAAAATGCATCTCGAGTCTGCAATGACTCTTGAATGCATAGCATTGCAATCAGATGATTTTTTTGTTGATCGTTAACGCTTCCATCATGTGTCCCTTGTTCTAATTGGTAATTCTACGCAGAGACATAGTCACTGCACATTACATGTGCTAAATCTATGTCTAATGGTGGCATTGTTCCAAGAGCTTAACTAAAATGTATCTCAAGTGTGCAATGACTCTTGAATGCATAGCATTGCAATCAGATGATTTTTTCATTGATCGTTAATGCTTCTGTCACGTGTCCCTTGTGCCTATCGGTAATTCTACGTGGAGACATAGTCACTGTGCATTGCAGCCGCTAAGTCTATGTTGAAACCAAGTCACCTTACATTGGCTCTTTTCACATATTCTCAAGGTTATTTGTCATCCAAAATCACTTTTTTGTATGGTAATGTGAAGCATGGCTTGTATAGTTTTTGGGTTGTTTTGTGTAAAAGTGAACATTGGGGTTTGAAGCAGGTTTTTTCTTTTAGAAATTTGAACATTTCCGGTTGGCACGGTGAGTTGTTTTTGCATAAATTAGAAAATTAGGGGTTGGTGTGGTGAGTTGTTTTTGCATAAATTGGAACATTGGGGGTTGGCGCGGTGAGTTGTTTTGCATAAATTGGAACATTGGGTGTTCACATGGTGAATTTTTTTGCTAAATTTAGAACATTGGGGTTTGGAGCTTTGTCGTCGTCTGTTCTACAGCACTCTTATCTGTGGACAAATAACTTATATAGGGGAGGAGGTGTCCGCTAATAGCCAGGCTTGCATTGAACTAGTAAACAATGTCTACCCCTGGCATTTTTGAATGAGCTTAGCTAAAATGCATCTCGAGTGCACAATGACTTGTGAATGCATATGAGTTACGAAATCGATGCAGTTGCTGTCAAAATGAGCTAAATACATCTTGAGTGCACAATGACTTGTGAATGCATATTGATAGTAATTGACCAAGTTGCTCAAAAATGAAAATCCCACCGTGAAAAGGAAATATTAATCGGAAGATCTTGTCATGTGCTGAATGTTAGCATTGAACGATTAAGCTATGTTTACTGCTGGCATTGTTCCAAGAGCTGATCTAAAATGCATCTCAAGTGCGCAATGACTTAAATGAATAGCATTGCAATTGGAATATTTTGTCATTGACCGTTAACGCTTCTGTCATGTGTCCCTTGTGCCAATCAGTAATTCTACTTGGAGACATAGTCACTGTGCATTACGGCCGCTTACTCTATGTCTAACAGTGGCATTGTTCCAAGAGCTTAACCAAAATGCATCTTGAGTGTGCAATGAATCTTGAATGCACAGCATTGCAATCAAATGATTTTGTCATTAACCATTAATGCTTCTTTCACCTATCCCTTGTGCATATTGGTAATTCTACACAGAGACAATCACTGTGCATTGCGGCCGCTAACTCTATGTTGAAACCATGTCACCTTACATTGGCTCTTTTCTCATATTGTCAAAGTTCTTTGTTGTCCAAAATCAATTTTGTGCATGGTAATGTGAAGCATTGCTCATATATTTTTTGGGTTTTTTTGTGTAAAATTGAACATTGAGGTTTGGAGCTGGCTTTTTCTTTTAGAAATTTGAACATTGGCAGTTAGCGCGATGAGTTGTTTTGCATAGATTGGAACATTGGGGGTTGGCACAGTGAGTTGTTTTTGCATACATTGGAACATTGGGGGTTGGCACGGTGAGTTTTTTTTGCATAAATTGGAAAATTGGGGGTTGGCGCGGGGAGTTGCTTTTACATACATGCAAAATTGGAACATTGGGGGTTGGCGCAGTGAGTTGTTCTGCATAAATTAGAACATTGGATATTCGCACGGAAAATTTTTTGCAGAATTTGGAACATTGGGGTTTGGAGCTTTGTCGTCATCTATTCTACAATAGTCTTATCTATAGACAAATAACTTATATAGGGGAGGAGGTGTTCACTAATAGCTGAGCTTGCATTGAACTAGTAAATGATGTCTACCCCTGGCATTTTTCAATGAGCTTAGCTAAAATGCATCTCGAGTGCACAATGACTCATGAATGCATATGAGGTATGGAATTGACCCAGCTGGTGTCAAAATGAGCTAAAATGCATCTTGAGTGCACAATGAATCATGAATGCATATTAATTGTAGTCGACTAAGTTGCTCAAAAATGAAATTCCCACCGCAAAAAGGAAATATTAATCGGATGATCTTGTCATGTGCTGAATGTTAGCATTGAATGACTAAGCTACCACTGGCATTTTTCCAAGAACTGAACTAAAATGCATCTCAAGTGCGCAATGACTCTTGAATGCATAGCATTGCAATCGGATGATTTTTTCATTGACCATTAACGCTTCCATCACGTGTCCCTTGTTCTGATCAGTAATTCTACTTGGAGACATAGTCACTGTGTATTGCAGCTACTATAACTATGTCTAATGGTGGCATTGTTCCAAGAACTTAACTAAAATGCATCTCCAGTGCACAATGACTCTTGAATGCACATCATTGAAATCTAATTATTTTGTTGTTGATCATTAACGCTTCCATCATGTGTCCCTTGTGCCGATCGCTAATTCTATGTGTAGACATAGTCACTGCGCATTGCGGCCGCTAACTCAGTGTCTAATGGTGTCATTGTTCCAAGAACTTAACTAAAATGCATCTCAATTGCGCACTGACTCTTGAATGCATAGCATTGCAATTGGATGATTTTTTTTGTTGACCGTTAACACTTCTGTCATGTGTCCCTTGTCCCAATCGGTAATTCTATGTAGAGACATAGTCACTATGCATTGCGACTGCTAACTCTATGTTGAAACAAAGTCGCCTTACATTGTCTCTTTTCAGATATTGTCAAAGTTCTTTGTCATCCAAACTCACTTTTGTGCATGGTAATGTGAAGCATGGCTCGTATAGTTTTTGGGTTGTTTTCTGTAAAATTGAACATTGGGGTTTGGAGCGGGTTTTTTCTTTTAGAAATTTGAACATTGGCGGTTGGCACGGTGAGTTGTCTTTGCATAAATTGGAACATTGGAGGTTTTCCAATGCTAGTTGTTTTTGCATAAGTTGGAACATTGCGGGTTGTCGTGGTGAGTTGTTTTTTCATAAGTTGGAACATTGGGTGTTGGTGCAGCGAGTTAATTTGCACAAATTGGAACATTTGGTGTTGGCACGGCAAGTTAATTTTCATAAATTGGAACATTGGGTGTTGGCGCGATGAGTTGTTTTGCATAAATTGGAACATTGGGTATTAGTGCGGTGATTTGTTTTGCATAAATTAGAACATTGGGTGTTCGCGCGGCAATTTTTTCTCAGAAATTGGAACATTGGGGTTTGGATCTTTGTCGTCGTCTGTTCTACAACAGTCTTATCTGCAGACAAATAACTTACGTAAGGGGTTGCTGATTCCTCAAAGGGGAGAAGGATTACTTGGATGTTGTATCCAACTCTAAAAGGCTGGATTGCACATTGGGGTCGGGAGCCCTATGGGGGTTACTTTCTACCGCAATTCAGTCCTCGTACTAATAACTTATATGGGAGAATAAGAGTAGCCCAACCGTTCAAGAGGAACATTCAACAGTGTTGCTTGCATTCACAAGGTGAAGTGTCATGGTGGAGAAATCCAAGGAGGCACAAAATAGCATTCAGTGAGTAGAGAGTTTAGAGTAGTGCAATGCAGTGTGGTGTTGAAGCAGTAGTGAAGTGAAGTGACTTGGAGTCCCTGATCAGGGAGGGGGCCTGGGTCTTGAGTTCCAAAGACACAAGGTGTCTGGGGTTTTTAATCTACATGTAGAATTATAGCCAGAGTGTGAGGTGCATAGAGTGCACCAGTGTTCCAAGAGTGGATACCAACCTAGGGGTGGGAACTTGTAAAGAGTGCTTGGGTAGTACTTGGGTAGTGATCAAAAACATAGTTGAGATTGATGTAGACCGGGCCAGGGGCCATTTGTCAAAATCAATAAAGCTATTTAATTGCCCCAAGTAATGTGATCTCATTTCATGTGAATTATTCTGTTGTGCATGTTTATGTTATTGTACTCATCAAGTTGTGTGTACAGGTGCTAAATTTTGGATATTGGTAAGGAGGTGTAGTCTGAGATCTTTAAAGTGATCGAAGATTGTCGATGCCATATGGGGTCAAAAACGAGCCCCGTGATAGTTGGTATCAGAGCGTAGAGCTCGGTACTCCAAACTTTTTCACATAGTATTGAGAAGGGTAGTCATGTCAGACGCAGAGGCTTCAGTGGCCCCAATGGATTCATCATCCTGTAGGGATGGGGGTCATCGACTGAGATCTACTACTCAGGGAAGAACTACAGGGAGGCTCAATGAAAGAGTCATCGACTTGGAAAGTCGAATAGACTCCTTAGAGGACCTAGGTGTAGATCCTCGAATAGCAACTACTGAGAAAGAGATCAAGGATCTCAATATCGATACTGTAAGGATTTATACTGAGCATTAGATGCTAGCTCAAGAGCACAACTTGCTCTCAGATGATCACGGATTATTGGCAGAAGATCATAGGAATCTGAGAGGAGAATATCAAGTGTTGTTAGGAGAGTATCAGACATTAAGTGGGGAACACCAGACTTTGACAGCTGATTATCAGACATTGTCTAGAGAGGTTCAAAGGTTGACTAAGGAGGTTGATTTTGTTAGAGTAGTCATACTATAGCTAATAATTAATTTATTTAATTATTAGTCTATTGTACTCTACACTTAAGTTAAACTTAGGCATCTCATTATTCTTTATGGTTTTCTCCTTTAGAGTTTCAATATCCTTTTATAAGGATTCACCTCTTTGCATTTGATACGGAGTTTTCACATCTCATTGTAACATCTAGAAACATATTGTTAATATATTGTTTTTTTGTGCATATGATGTCTCCTCTGGATTTTTGGCCTCCATAGTTTTTCCTATCTTCTATACTTTACTTCTTCCATGTGACAGGTTTGCATGCAGGTGTTCTTGGGAGAATAGGGTTTTACCTATTCTAACATGGTATCAGAGTCATTCTGCTGTTGCTTGTTCGAGTTCTTTTGAAGCTGTGGATCAAGCATCCTTTTTTCTAATTTTTTCTATTGTTTTTATTGGATTTGGGGAGTCTCATTTTTTTTGGTGCACTTTGGGCAAAAATTGACCTCACAATTGCGTCTGGAAAACTGGCACCCATTTTTGAGAAATTTTTGGAGCTTTTTGACCCTCTCTCACTGTTTTCGCTCTATTTGGAGCATACGGAGGTATTTTTCTAACTTCTTTATATCATCGGAAAGCTCTTTCTAAGATCTTTCCAATGATGGAGGTTGGGGTTTTAGGTTTTTTCATTTTGATAGTTTTTTTTCTATCAAAGTCTGATGTCTAATTTCTTCCTTCTGGGAGCCATATCTTGCTCATCTGGACTCCATTTTTGGCAAACCAGATATCGTCAGAAAGCTGGTTTAGTGAGCTTTTCAATTGTAGGGGTCTTTTTTCCAGATTTTTCTCTAGCTTCTCTCTCCTCCAATATTTTATCTTTCACACTCTGGTGGATTACTTAGGTTCTATAGGTCCTGGGATCTCTTCTTCTATTCTTCTAGCTCACTCTTCTTTCTGACTTCTGAGCATTGTATGCTTCTCTTCTGTAGCATTTTCTTTTCTATAAATGCACTGAGATAAAGTGTCTACTTTTGCATATCTAGGATTTCAAGCACCTTGTGTGTTTTTTATACTCGCACTCAGTTATAAAGTGCCATGGGGGTTATGATGTTTTGTCATTTTGTGCTCATCCACCTTTGTCAAGTGAGTGTACCTTCCATGACATAAGCCCATGTTGTGTGTTTGTGAAACCACCCTTTATCTTGTGCTTGTACTTCTGTTGCACTATTAGTGTTCCTAAATCTGCTTTCTGCAGATGTTTTTTGCATTGCATTTTAGTGTTCCTATCTCCCCTCTCCCTGTTCAGCATTATGGAGAGGTTCTCCTATTGGTTTTATTGCTTCCTAGGTTCGATTGATTAGCTCTTCAGACTTTGTCTTCTCTACCTAGTCATGCACTTTTTCAGTGGGGGTTTCAACAATTACTTCTGACAGTGTTTACAGCTTCATGATTCGGAGATGCTTCTTTCTCTTTCTTATTCCTTTTTTTGGGACTTTCCCTAGATTGGAGGCTTTGTTTCCTTCATCTAGTTTATTTCTTGTACTTGGGTACCTGATCAGGCCTAGTTGTTGGGACCCATAGTTCCTTTCATGCATTTTTTTTACATGCATCCTTTAGTCCTTAGCTATTTAGCTTCTCCCTAAGTTACACTTAAGGGGGGGTGTTAGAGTAGTCATACTATAGCTAATAATTAATTTATTTAATTATTAGTCTATTATACTCTACGCTTAAGTTAAACTTAGGTATCTCATTATTCTTTAGGGTTTTCTCCTTTAGAGTTTTGGTATCCTTTTATAAGGATTCACCTCTTTGCATTTGATACAGAGTTTTCACATCTCATTGTAACATCTAGAAACATATTGTTAATATATTGTTTTCTTGTGCATATGATGTCTCCTCTGGCTTTTTGGCCTCCATAGTTTTTCTTGTCTTTTGTACTTTTCTTCTTCCATGTGATAGGTTTGCATGTAGGTGTTCTTGGGAGAATAGGGTTTCACCTATTCTAATAGATTTCCTGAAGATAGTTTTCACTAAAACTGGGGGTGTTAAACCTTTGTGCAAGCGCAAACCCCCAGATTCATATGATGGACAAAGAGATGATAAGATAATAGACAACTTCTTATTTGATATGGGCCAGTATGTGAAGTCTCTAAAAGGATATTCAGATGAGGAGATAGTCGAAGAGGTTGTCGAATGTTTAACTAGAGAGGCAAAATTGTGGTGGAGAACAAGGTTGGAAGATCAAAGGGAAAGAAGACCAGTGGTGGCTGTGGACACTTGGGATGACTTGTGTACACAACTCAAGTTGCATTTCAAGCTAGAGAATATGACATATGACTTGAGGTTGCAGGTCAGGTCCATGAAGCAAACTGGAACAATAAGGGATTACATCAAGGATTATCGTACCTGTATGTTGAAATTACCAGAGTGGGATCCATACGATAAGATGTTCTTCTTTATATCAGGTTTGAAACCTTGGGCTGAGGTAGAAGCAAGTAAATTGAAGCCTCAAACTCTTTAAGATGCCATTTCCATCACAGATGTGTTGGTAGACTTCAAGTTAAGACCCAAAGAGAATCATGGTGGGTCAAATCCTCAGAAGAATGACAAGAAGCAATTCCAAAAGAAGGATGATGATAAGTCCAAGGGTAAATCAACTAGAGGAGCTTCAAGTTGTAACAAAACAAATGGGACATAGAAGTCCACAAACAAAAAGGATTTGGGTAGTAAAGGTGGAAAGGAAGCGGAGTCTAGGACTCAAAAGAAATGTGGGTGCTTTATCTGTGGGAACCAAGGACATTGGTCCAAGGAATGTCTAGAGAGACAGAGATTAAGTTCTTCCCAGATAGAAACTACAGATAGAGATGGGTCAGCTCTAGTGATGGGTGTGATTCAAGGGTTAAGTGTAGTAAAGACCTCACAACACCAACCAAAGGCTACAACAGCTAAGCCCAAAAACCTAAATCGATTGTGTTATGTGGAAGTTCAGATGAACAACAAGATCACCATGGGAATGGTCTATTTAGGAGCCACTCACAACTACATTGCAGCCAAGAGGGCTGAAGAACTAGGACTTAATGTGCTACCAGGCATGAGTTCCTTTAAAGCAGTGAACTCTCCCACACAGAAAGTAACTGGCATAATCAAGGACATGCTAGTGAAAGTAGGCATGTGGCAAGGCTGCATGGATCTAATGGTCATTGAAATGGATGATTTTGAGTTAATTCTGGGCCAGGAGTTCTTGAGGGTAGGAAAAGTTGTAGTGATGCCCCACCTAGATTCATTGATGTTTTTGGATTCACAGTAGTCATGTATGGTGAAGACATCAGAAAGATGTCAATTTGGGAAGGCTCCAATGGTCTCGGCATTAGGAATGAAAAAGGCAGCCAGGAAGAATCAGAAAGAACCTATGTTCTTGGCAGTAGTACTTGGGGTTTGGAATGAACTAGAAGGAGTCAAGGAGACACCGATCCCACCAAAAGTAGAGGAGGTCATTTTGGAGTTCAAGGACATAATGCCAATTACGTTGCCCGCTCAACTCCCACCAAGGAGGGGCATAGGTCACAAAATTGATTTAGTACTTGGAGTAAGGGCTCCAGCCCAGGCACCATATCGATTATCTTGACCTGAGATGGTTGAACTTAAGAAGCAGCTAGAAGATTTGCTTGAGGCAGGATACATCAGACCATCTCATTCTCCTTACGGAGTGCCTGTATTGTTTCAGAAGAAGAAAGATGGAACATGGAGGTTATGCATTGACTTCAGGGCTATAAACAAGTTAACCATTAAGAACAAGTATCCCCTTCCTCTTATCATAGATTTTTTTGATCGCCTATCTAGGGCAAAGATTTTAAGCAAACTTGATCTTAAGCAAGGCTACTATCAAGTGAGGATTGCAGCTGGAGATGAAGAGAAGGTTGTATGTGTGACCAGGTATGGGTCATACGAGTTCATGGTGATGCCCTATAGGCTATGCAATGCACCAGCAACATTTTGCACACTCATGAATGATGTGTTCCATCCTTTATTGGATAAGTCTGTGGTGGTGTATTTGGGTGACATATTGGTCTACAGCAAAAATATGGAAGAGCACAAGCAACACTTAGCAGAGGTTTTTGAGTTGCTCAAGGAGCACAAGTTATATGTGAAGAAGGAAAAGTGTTCCTTTTCTCAAGAAGAAGTGCACTTCTTAGGTCATATAGTTGGGAAAGGTCTGATCCACCTAGATCTGGAGAAACTAAAAGAAATCAGGGATTGGGAACCCTTACAGAATGTACATGAAGTGAGGCAGTTTCTGGGTTTGGCAAACTATTACAGGAAGTTTGTTGAGGGGTATTCCAAGCTTGTGACCCCTTTGACAGATCTTCTAAAGAAGGACAAAAAGTGGAAGTGGTCAGATAAGTGTCAGACAGCATTTGAGGGTCTCAAGGAGAAACTCACTTCATCTCCTGTGCTGGCATTGCCTGATTTCACAAGGCCATTCAAAGTCCAAAGTGATGCTTCAGATTATGTAGTGGGGGTGTGTTGATGCAAGATGGACATCCAGTTCCATATGAGTCAAGAAATTTGGAGGACAAGGAAAAGAATTATCCTGCCCATGAGAAGGAAATGACAAGGATCATACATTGTCTAAGAACATGGAGGCATTATCTCTTAGGGACACAGTTCGTTATGAAAATAGACAATGTCTCCTTAACCTATTTCAAGGCTCAAGCCAAAGTAACACTGAAGCAAGCCAGGTGGCAAGAGTTCCTAGCAGGATTTGACTTTGAGATCCTCTACAACCCGAGAAAGAATAATGTGGTAGCGGACACTCTAAGCAGAAAGGGATAGTTAGCTGCAGTGGAAGAGGAACATGAGGTTCAGCCGGGGGTGAGCCGAGTGACATTATCCAATGAAGTTTTGGAGTCCATAAAAGAAGGTTATCAGATGGATCCTTAGGCAGTGGAGCTATTTAAACAAGAAAGGGAGGGAAGGACTCACAAGTTTAGTATCAAGGATGACTTGTTGGTTTTTACCCTGGACCGTGTCTACCTCCCAAAGTGGAATAATGTGAGGAGGGAAGTTCTCCATGAATGTCATGATAGTCTTTGGGCAGGGCACCCAGGACAAAAGAGAACCCTCGCATTGCTTGAACGAGGCTTCTTTTGGTAGAATATGAGAAAAGATGTGGATGAGTATGTCAGGAGTTGTCTCATTTGTCAGCAAAACAAGGTGGTAAAAAAATCTCTAGGAGGTTTTTTGCATCCTTTACCCGTACCAGTAAGACCATGGGAAAGTATAAGTATGGACTTTATCATAGGGTTGCCAGATGTGGATGGGTATACTAGCATCATGGTTGTAGTTAACAATTTCTCCAAGTATGGCACTTTTGTTCCGTGCAAGGCACCATGCAAAGCGGAGGATGTTTCTGACTATTTCTTTAGATGTGTGGTGAAGTATTGGGGTGTCCCTTTGAGTATCATAAGTGATCGGGATGCTCACTTTACCAGTAACTTTTGGAAGGAGTTGTTTAAACTGATTGGGACAAGGTTACTCATGTCTACGAGTCACCATCAGAAGATAGAAGAACAGACTAAAAGGATCAATGGGATCCTGGAAGATTATCTGAGGCACTTTTTTTGGTCCGACCAATCCAACTAGCCAAGGTTGTTGGACTCAACTAAGTTTAGCTACAATATGCAGAAGAGTGCATCAAGTCAGTTCTCACCATTTGAGTTGGCGACAGGCCAGCAACCACTAACTCCTCATATAGTTTTGAGTGGATACATAGGAGTGGTGGTACTCCTAAATTTGGAACAAATTTGGAGTGACCATGTTAAACTTTTCAGACAAGCAAAGTGAATATCCTTGAAATTTTGTGTAAGAAGGCTCAGTTAGAGTGATTGAAAAAGGTGCCCGGATGATTTTTATAAGATACAAATTTGGAAGAGGATTTAATGCCTTTCATTTGATATATGCATTGGGTCCCAGCTCCTGAGTTTCAGTTCTGACATATTTAGGGAGTAGTCACTTTGAGGGGGTCACCTAAATCTGCATGATACTTAATTATCAATTAGCTGTCCGGAGCCTACTTTGCCTTTGAGTATCTTACACCCTGTTGAGTTTCATAGTTCGCCACTTTGGGAATGTTTAGCATGCATATTAGAGAGCTTATGATTTAAACCTCAGGTCATTCCGAATCTGTTTGATAAGTTTTCATACTTCCCAAAGTTGGTCGCTCAGAACTGTCTGTATTTTTGTCCTGTCTGGAAATCTGAATAGCCCAGTTTGACATGTTATAACTTTTGACCAATTCACCCAATTGAGAAAATTCATTTTGCACTGTATTTCAGAGCTCACACACTCCATATTTTCTAGTCTACAGATCTTTATGAAATCAGATGACAAGTTTTCCAGAACCATTCTGATAGTGAAAAATCTGATTTCCTGTGTTTTCAAATTCAGAATTACTAAGTGACCCACTTTGAGCTTTTCAAAGTCTATACCTGGGTGAACATTTTAGATAATTGAAGGTTGACCTACATTATAGACCTAGGAATGAATTCTTTTGAATATTCCCAAGCCTTGACCAATCTAGTTGATCACTTTTCTTTGTCGATTCTGAACCTGATTTCTGCATATTTACTGTGTTAAAATTTAGGAAGTGTTAAAGGGCTATCTTTGCAGATCGATATCAGTTCAAGAGTTTGTTTTCAGAACAAGATAATTGAGGGGTCATGTTCTACATATCACATTCAATCAAGCTCTAGAGGTTAAGTTTCTGGAAGATCTTTTTGATGACCCTATGAGTTCAGTTTCAAAAGCAGTTTGTTTAGTTTGCAGTGCGGAAAAGAGTTAAGTTTGTGAAATGCCCTACTTTGCCAGTGATTAAATTTTGGCCGGTTGATTCTTTTGATGAATTTCTTTTTGTATTATCTTGCAAAGCTGGCATACTACTTCCAATTCAGATTTGAGCCCCCTATTAATCCATTTGTCAGCCTTTTAAAATCAATTACGGCGATTAAAAATCATTTTTTGACAGTATGTTTGCAGAATGGTCATTTTTGGGAAATGATGTCTTTCCATCTGA
>MU227424.1:2571283-2595538 GCA_018584345.1 Thuja plicata
GGTAATACCTGCCTGAGTATGTGGAGCTCAAAAATGAAGAAGGATATTATCCAATCCTTAGCAATTAGCCTTTCTCTTGTCATAAAGGAGTTTTCATTCAAGTACAACCAGTATACTATCATTTTAAAGTTGTGGTACAAGAAAAAGTGCTAACAAGGAGAATGTCCAAATGCTAGGAAAAGGTTGCAGGAGTGGCATGACCAGGTAGACATTGCTAGGCATAATCTGGTCAAGGCCGCTGAATGAATGAAGCACTATGCAGACTCAGGGAGAATCAGTGTGGATTTAAATGTTGGTGATAGGGTCTTCTTGAAGATGGATTCAGTTTAGTTCAAGTTTCCCAAGGGGGTGAGTGCAGCACTTTATTATCGCTTTGACGGGCCATACTCAATAATTGAAAAAATTGGGAAAGTTGCATACAAATTGAAGTTACCAATCCACATGAGGGTCTATAATGTTTTCCATGTCAGCCAGCTCCATCTGTATCATGAAGATAAGGAGGAAAATAGTCAAAATGTCCCAACTCGCAGACCTACCTTTGTCAAGGACAGACCAGGTTTGGAGGTACAGGAAGTGATAGTTTTTCAAGAGTGGGGATTTGGAAACAGAAGATGGAAGGAATTCTTAGTTCATTGGCAAGGCCAATCCAGAGCAAAGGCATCCTTGGAACAAGATAAGAACATGTGGAAATACAAAGATAAGGTCTTGGAGTTCCTAGAATGGTACTCTACCCTTCCTCTTTAAGCTTTGAGCAAGGGGGAGACCTCTGTAGCATTGCATGGGGCAGTGTTGCTGGTGTCGAGGATGTTTCCTATTTTAGAGTGGGGGAGGTTGTAAGGGGTTGTTGATTCCTGGAAGGGGAGAAGCATTACTTGGATGTGGTATCCAAGTCTGGAAGGTTGGATTGCACATTGGGGTTGGGATCCCTACAGGGGTTACTTTCTACCATGATTCAGTCCTCCTACTAATAACTTATATGGGTGAATAAGAGTAGCCCAACCGTTCAAGATGAACATTCAACAATATTGCTTGCATTCGCAAGGCAAAGTGTCATGGTGGAGAAATCCAAGGAGGCACAAAACAACATTCAGTGAGCAAAGAGTTCAGAGTAGTGTAGTGCAGTGTGGTGTTGAAGCAACAGTGAAGTGACTTGGAGTCCCCGATTAGGGAGGGGGCCTGGGTCTTGAGTTCCAAAGACACAAGGTGTATGAGGTTTGTAATCTACGTGCGGAACTACAACCAAAGTGTGAGGTGTACAGAGTGCACCAGTGTTCCAAGAGTGGATACCAACCTAGGGGTGGGAACTTGTAAAGAGTGCTTGGGTAGTACTCAGGTAGTGATCAACAACATAGTTGAGATTGATGTAGACCAAGCCAGGGGCCATTTGTACAAATCAATAAAGCTACTTAATTGCCCCAAGTACTGTGTTCCCATTTCATGTGAATTATTCCGCTATGCATGTTTATGTTATTGTACTCATCAAGTTGTGTGTGCAGGTGATAAAGTTTGGATATTGGTAAGAAGGTGTAGTTCAGGATCTTCAAAGTGATCAAAGATTGTCGGTGTCGCACGGGGTCAAAAGCTAGCCCTGTGACAACTTATATAGGGGATGAGGTGTTCACTAATAGCCGAGCTTGCATTGAAATATTAAATGATGTCTACCCCTGGCATTTTTCAATGAGCTTAGCTAAAATGCATCTCGAGTGCACAATGACTCGTGAATGCATATGCGGTATGGAATTGACCCAGTAACTGTTAAAATGAGATAAAATGCATCTTGAGTGCACAAATGACTCATGAATGCATTTTAATTGTAGTTGAACGAGTTTCTCAGAAATGAAATTCCCACTGTGAAAAGGAAATATTAATCGAATGATCTTGTCACGTGCTGAATGTTAGCATTGAATGATTAAGCTATGTTTACCGCTGGCATTTTTCCAAGAGCTGAACTAAAATGTATCTCAAGTGTGCAAGGACTCTTCAATGCACAACATTGCAATCGGATGATTTTTTCATTGACCATTAATGCTTCCATCACGTGTCCCTTGTTTTGATCGGTAATTCTACTTGGATACATAGTCAATGTGCATTGCAGCCACTGACTATGTCTAATGGTGGCATTGTTCCAAGAGCTTAACTAAAATGCATCTCAAGTTCCCAATGACTCTTGAATGCACAGCATTGTAATCAAATGATTTTGTTGTTGGCTGTTAACGCTTTTGTCACATGTCCCTTTTTTTGATCGCTAATTCTATGTGTATACATAGTCACTGTGTATTGCGGCCGCTAACTCTGTGTCTAATGGTGTCATTGTTCCAAGAGCTTAACTAAAATGCATCTCGATTGCGCACTAACTCTTCAATGCATAGCATTGCAATTGGATGATTTTTTCATTGATCATTAATGCTTCCGTCACATGTCCCTTGTGTCGATTGGTAGTTCTACGTGGAGACATAGCCACTGTGCATTGCGGCCGCTAACTCTATGTTGAAACCAGGTTGCCTTACATTGTCTCTTTTAGGATATTGCCAAAGTTCTTTGTCGTCCAAACTCACTTTTGTTCACGTTAATGTGAAGCATGGCTCGTATAGTTTTTGGGTTGTTTTCTATAAAATTGAACATTGGGGTTTGGAGTAGGTTTTTTCTTTTAGAAATTTGAACATTGGCAGTTGGCGTGGCGACTTGTTTTTGCATAAATTGGAACATAGGGGGTTTTCCACGGCTAGTTGTTTTTGCATAAGTTGGAACATTGGGGGTTGCCATGGCGAGTTGTTTTTGCATAAGTTGGGACATTGGGTGTTGGCGTGGCAAGTTGTTTTGCATAAATTGGAATATTGGGTGTTGGCGCGGTGAGTTGTTTTGCAAAAATTGGAACATTGGGTGTTGGTGCGATGAGTTGTTTTGCATAAATTGGAACATTGGGTGTTTGTACGGTGATTTTTTTCTCAAAAATTGGAATATTGGGGTTTGGATATTTGTCATCGTCTATTCTACAGTAGTCTTATCCATGGACAAATAAATTATATAGGGGAGGAGGTGTTCACTAATAGCTGAGCTTGCATTGAACTAGTAAACAATGTCTACCCCTGGCATTTTTCAATGAGCTTAGCTAAAATGCATCTCAAGTGCACAATGACTCATGAATGCATTTGAGTTATGGAAATGACCCATTTGCTGTCAAAATGAGCTAAAATGCATCTCAAGTGCACAGTGACTCGTGAATGCATATTAATCATAATCGACCGAGTTGCTCCGAAATGAAATTCCCACCGTGAAAAGGAAATATTAATCGGATGATCTTGTCACATGCTGAATGTTAGCATTGAATGATTAAGCTATGTTTACCATTGGCATTGTTCCAAGAGCTGAGCTAAAATGCATCTTGAGTGCGTAATGACTCTTGAATGCATAGCATTACAATTGAAAGGTTTTTTATTGATAGTTAACGCTTCCATCACATGTCCCTTGTGGTGATCAGTAATTCTACGTGGAGACATAGTCTCCGCACATTGTGGTCGCTAACTTTATGTTTACCGGTGGATTTGTTCCAAGAGCTTAATCTCAAGTTCATAATTACTCATGAAATCATATGATATGATTAAGGATTGATAGAGTTGTCCAAAAATGAGCTAGAAGCATTTTGAGTCCATAATGACTCTTGAATGCATATGATTGAGGATCAAAGGAGTTGCCCAAAATACAAAATCCCTCTGTGAAAAGTGACATTGTGATTTTTTTAGATAATTGACCAAGTTGGAGCTTTGGCCTCGGGCCACTGTGATGCTATTAATTTCTTAGTCGCAACACATTCTCACCCAGTAACAGAGTTGACATGTAACTGGCCTTACTCATGATTTTTCCTGGAGGTAAACTTTGGAACTTTTGGATTTGGCTCCAACTTCATCCATTTGGCTTGGATGACCATGTGTGTTTGTCCCTCTGATCATTGGGGGTTGGAGCGACAAGTTGGAAGTCAGTGAAGCACTTTGCTTAAATTCCTTTGTGAAAAGTGACATTGTGATTGTTGTAGATAATTGTCAAAGTCAGAGCTTTGGCCTTGGGTCATTGTGAGGGCTGTTAATTTCTTAATTGTAGTATATGTTCACCTAGTAATAGATTTGACATGTAATTGGCCTTACTCGTGATTGCTCCTGGAGTTAAACTTCAGAACTTTTGGATTTGGCTTAACATTTGGCTTGGATGATCGTGTATGCTTGTCCCTATGATCATTGGGGGTTGGAATGATGAGTTGCTAGTCCGTGAAGAACTTTGCCTCAATTCCTTTATGAAAAGTGACATTGTGATTGTTTTAGATAATTGTCAAAGTCAGAGCTTTGGCCTCGGGTCATTGTGAGGGCTGTCAATTTCTTAAGTGCAGTACATGCCCTACTATACCATAGATGGGCTCTCCCACTGTTGTTACACATTGGGGGGCCCCCACACTATAGTGTCGGGTCTATAGGGATAGGGCCCTATCCTTCCTATCGGCTGGGGTTGGGGTGGGTGGCCCTTCTATTTTCTTGGGCCCTACTATTCACCCTTTATCACCCACTAATAGAGCTGACATGTAATTGGCCTTTTTCATGATTGTTCCTGGAGGTTATCTTTGAAACTTTTGGATCTGGCTCAACTTCATCCATTTGGCAATGGATGATCGTGTATGATTGTCCCTTTGGTCATGAGAGTGCGCTCATGCATACTCATGTTCATACTTTCCTAATGATCATCTTCATGCTTTCCTAATCCATCCTTCTACTTGCTCAATCTCTACTATTCCCTCCCCTCATCCTTTGGTTTTTCCCTATAATCATTTTGTTTCTTAGCTCCCTCTACTCGCTTATTCTCTCCTCTTCCCTCTGCTCACTTATTCTCCCTTCTTCCCTTTGTGAAGAGTTGACACCCAATTGCTATGCTTTGGCTGTGTGACTGACTTGGATTAGATGTTGCGTTGGATAGATAGTGAAATTGGGTGCGTCACCAGAAGTTTCCCCAATGAAATCCTTGTCCAGACCATGAGCCTTTGTATAGCTTTTGGGTAGAGGCTTTTTCACCACAATGCTTTTTGTTTCTCGATTCCCTCTACTCACTTAATCTCTCTTATTCCCTCTGTGAAGAGTTGACACCCAGTTGCTATGCTTTGACTTTGAAACCGACTTGGATTAGATGTTGCATTGGATGGATGGCGGAAGTGGGTGTGTTGTCGGAAGTCACCCCAAAAGAAATCCTTGTCAAGATCGGGAGCCTTTGTATAGCTTTTGGGTAGATGCTTTTGCACCGCTATGCTTTTGTTTCTCAACTCCCTCTCCTTCCTTAATCACTCTTATTCCCTCTGCGAATAGTTGACACCCAATTTCTATGCTTCAGCTTTGAGACTGACTTGGATTAGATGTTGCATTTTATGGATAGCAGAAGTGGGTGCGTCGCCGATAGTAGGCCCAAAATAAATCCTTGTCAAGATCGTAAGCCTTTGTATAGATTTTGGGAAGAGCCTCTTGCCCCACAATGCTTTTGTTTCTCAACTCCCTCTATTCACTTATTCTCTCCTTTTTACCTTTGCAAAGACTTGACACCCAATTTCTATTCTTTGGCTTTGTGACCGACTTGGATTAGATGGATAGCGAAAGTGGGTGTGTCGCCAGAAGTCGCCCCAAAAGAAATCCTTGTCAAGATTGGGAGCCTTTGTATAGCTTTTGGGTAGATGCTTTTGTACTGCAATGCTTTTGTTTCTCAACTCCTTCTGCTTGCTTAATCTCTCTTATTCCCTCTGTGAATAGTTGACACCCGATTGCTATGCTTCGGCTTTGAGACCAACTTGGATTAGATGTTGTGTTTGATGGATAGAGAAAGTGGGTGCATCGCCGGTAGTCGGCCCAAAATAAATCCTTGTCGAGATTGTAAGCCTTTGTATAGCTTTTAAGAAGAGCCTCTTTTCCCCACAATGCTTTTGTTTCTCAACTCCCTCTACTCGCTTATTCTCTCCTTTTGACCTTTGCGGAGACTTGACACCCGATTGCTATTCTTTGGCTTTGTGACTAACTTGGATTGGATGGATAGCGAAAGTGGGTGCATCACCAGAAGTCACCCCAAAAGAAATCCTTCTCGAGATCATGAGAATTTGTATAGCTTGTGAGACATTGTCAGGTGGGGAGTTTGGCTGGGGTGGCACATCTGTTAAAAGATAACATAGGTGTCCTAAGATGAGCTCAGCAAGAAAAGAAATCTCGTGTGGAACAAAAGGGTAAAATCTCATTTGATTTTGATTTTCAATACGAATACAAACCTTGAAAGTGTGGCCTATCGATCCTTTAGACTTTTGGAATTTGAATCTAGAGGTGTCAGAAAAGTTACCATAGGGATAACTGTCTTGTGGCAGCCAAGCGTTCATAGCGACATTGCTTTTTGATCCTTCGATGTTGGCTCTTCCTAACATTATGAAGTAGAATTCACCAAGTGTTGGATTTTCACCCACCAATAGGGAAAGTGAGTTGGGTTTAGACCATCATGAGACAGGTTAGTTTTACCCTACTGATGATCTGTGCTGCAATAGTAATTCAACTTAGTACGAGAGGAACCGTTGATTCACACATTTGGTCATCGCACTTGGTTGAAAATCCAGTGGTGCGAAGCTATCGCGTGTCAGATTATGACTGAATGCCTCTAAATCAGAATCCATGATAGAAGTAATGCATCTCTCTCTTTGGCTACATTATGACCCATACTAGGGGTGCTCTTGTGTCCCCAGGGGCCCGTGTCATAGGCGATCTTCAATGGGTGCAACAGCTCATTCAAAGCAACCTTGGAAATCAATTTCAAGTGGTCGGCAAGAAGAATCTTTTGCAGATGACTCAAATAAGCGACGGGGTATTGTAAGTGGAAAAGTGGCCTTACTGCCACAATCCACTGAGATTCAGCCCTCTGTCGCCTCGATTCGTATAAAACTTTTTCTCTTCTATTGTGAGTGGGGTTTATCATATTATAGTCACAGTAAGGTAGTTATCTTACAAAATGTTTTCAGTTTCAAGTGGGGTTTATCATATTGTAGTCGCAGCAAAGTAGTTATCTTACAAAACATTTTCAGTTGCAAGTGGGGTTTATCATATTGCAGTCGCAATAAATTAGTTAGCTTACAAAACTTTTTTGGTTGCACCTCAATTCGTATAAAACTTCTCTTCTATTGCGAGTGGGTTTTATCATATTTGCATTCGTAGCAAAGTTGTTGGCATACAAAACATTTTTGGTTGCGAGTGGGGTTTACCATTTTGGAGTCGCAGCAAAGTTGTTGGCATACAAAACATTTTTGGTTGCGAGTGGGGTTTATCATTTTGGAGTCACATTAAATTTGAGTTTTCGGTTGCGAGTGGGGTTTATCATATTGCAGTAGCAACAAAGTTGTATTCTTACAAAACATTTTTGGTTTTTTTTGTGCTTGTTTTGAGCTTGTCTCACCGGAGCCGCACGACGGGTGGTTCCATGCGGGGTCGCATGGCTCATTGACCCTGGGTAGGGTTTTCGGTTGCGAGAGGGGTTTATCATATTGTAGTCGTAGCAAATTTGTTTTCTTACATAACGTTTTCAGTTTTATTCCAGCTCGTTTCAAGATCACCACCCGGAACCACGCGACGGGTGGTTCCACGCGGGACTGAGGGGCCCATCGACCCTGGGTGGGGTTTCCAGTTGTGAGTGGGGTTTATCATATTGTAGTCGCAGCAAAGTAAATTGCTTAAAAAATGTTTTCGGTTTTTTTCTACTTGTTTTGAGCTCGCCACTCAGGAGCCGCAAGACGGGTGGTTCTATCTCATTTCACAACCACCCCCCTCGCTTTATTTTTTTTTTTTAAACTTGATATTTTGTTCTTTTCACGATACAACCCTCTAATTCTTTAATTTTTTATGTTTGTTTCGAGCTCGCACCCTGGACCTGCACAATGGGTAGTTCCACGCGGGGCCCCAGGGCGAGCTTGACCCCGGGTGGGGTTTTCGGTTGTTGACATTTTTTTCTTTTCATGATAAGACCCTCCCATTCTTCATTTTTTCCCCACTCTTTTCAAGCTTGCCCACAAGACCCACGCGACAGGTGGTTCCACGCAGGCCCTGGGACGAGCTCGACTCGCGGGCGAGGATTTTTTTTTTTTAACTCTGGAAAATTTTGTTCTTTCGAGATATGACCCTCCAATTACAGGTGGTTCCACGCAGGGCCCGAGGTGAGCTCGATAAGCAAGTGTTTTTTTTTTCTTTTTTTAACTCTAGAAAATTTCATTCTTTTCAAGATACGACCCTCTGATTCTTCAATTTTTTCTTATATTCATTTTGAGCTCGCACCCCGGACCCGAGCGACGGGTGGTTCCATGTGGTGCCTTGGGCCTAGCTTGACTCTGGGGCAAGCTCGACCCCAAGGTGGGGTTTTTGATCACTGGTTTTTGCTAACTCTTGAACTTATCATTTTTTCGTGATAAAACCCTCTGATTCCAGAGAGTTTGCCCTAGAGTCGAGCTCTCCTGCAGACCTGTCTCGTACAGGCCCTCAGGATGAGCTCGACACCGGGTGGGGTTTTTGGTTGCAGAAATTTCCTTGTTTTCATGATAAGACCCTCTAATAGATCATTTTTTTCTATTCTTTTCAAACTTTCCAACCGGACACGCGTGACAGGTGGTTCCACGTGGGGCCCCAACGCAAGCTCGACGAGCTCGACTCGCGGGTAGGTTTTTTTTTTAAATATGGAAATTTCATTCTTTTCACGATACGACCCTCTGATTGTTCAATTTTTTCTGTTCATTTTGAGCTCGCACCCCAAACCCGCGCGACGTGTGGTTCCACAACGTGCCCTGGGGTGAGCTCGACTTCGAGGCAAGTTTGACTCTAGGGCGAGCTTGACTTGGGGTTGGGGTTTTCAGTCGCTAGTTTTTGCTAACTCTTAAACTTATCATTTTTTTGTGATAAGACCCTCTGATTACGGAGATTTCACCCTGGAGTCAAGCTCTCCCGCAAACCCATCACACATGTTCCAAGAGCTAAACTAAAATGCACCTCAGTGCGCAATGACTCTTGAATGCACAGCATTGCAATCAGATTATTTTGTCGTTGACCGTTAACACTTTCGTCATGTGTCCCTGGTTCCGATCAGTAATTCTATGCAGAGACATAGTCACTGTGCATTCCAGTCGCTTACTTTTTGTTTAACTATGGCATTTTTCCAATAGCTTAACTAAAATGCATTTTGAGTGTGCAATGACTCTGGAATGGACAGCATTGCAATCGAATGATTTTTGTCATTGATCGTTAACACTTCCATCACATGTCCCTTGTGCGGATTGGTAATTATATGCGGAGCCATGGTCATTGCGCATTGGAGGTTTGCTGCGGCGAGTTATTTTTGCAGAAGTTGGAACATTGGGGGTTGCCGCGGCGAGTTTTTTTTGCATAAGTTGGAACATTGGGGATTGCCACGGTGATTTGTTTTGCATAAAATGGAACATTGGATGTTGACACGGTGGGTTGTTTTGTATAAATTGCAACATTGGGGGTTGGCGCAGCGAGTTCTTTAGTAGCATAAATTGGAACATTGGGTGTTTGTGCGGTGATTTTTGTGAGGAATTTGGAACATTGGGGTTTGGAGCTTTGTCGTCGTCTATTCTACAGCAGTCTTATCTGTGGACTAATAACTTATATAGGGGAGGTGGTGTTCACTAAAAGCGGAGCTTGCATTGAACAATTAAACGATGTCTACCCCTGGCATTTTTCAATGAGCTTAGCTAAAATACATCTCGAGTGCACAATGAATCATGAATGCATCGATGCATCTCAAGTGCACAATCACTCGTGAATGCATATTAATTGTAGTCGACCGAGTTGCCCAGAAATGAGATTCCCACTGTGAAAAGGAAATATTAATCAGAATAATCAAAACTTTTGGATTTGGCTCTTTCAATGAGCTTAGCTAAAATGCATCTCGAGTGCACAATGAATCATGAATGCATCGATGCATCTCGAGTGCACAATCACTCGTGAATGCATATTAATTGTAGTCAACCGAGTTGCCCAGAAATGAGATTCCCACTGCGAAAAGGAAATATTAATCAGATTAATCAAAACTTTTGGATTTGGCTCTTTCAATGAGCTTAGCTAAAATGCATCTCAAGTGCACAATGAATCGTGAATGCATCGATGCATCCTGAGTGCACAATCACTCGTGAATGCATATTAATTGTAGTCGACCGAGTTGCCCAGAAATGAGATTCCTACTGTGAAAAGGAAATATTAATTGGAACTTTTGGATTTGGCTCAACTTCATGCATTTGTCTTGGATGACACTATGTGCTTGTACCTCTAATCATTGGGTGTTGGAGCGATGAGTTGGAAGTTGGTGAAGCACTTTGCTTAAATTCCTTTGTGAAAAGTGACATTGTGATTGTTGTAGACAATTTTCAAAGTCGGAGCTTTGGCCTTGGGTCACTGTGAGGGCTGTCAATTTCTGAATCGCAGTACATGTTCACCCAGTAACAGAGCTGACATGTAATTGGCCTTATTCACAATTGTTCCTGGAGCTAATCTTTGGAACTTTTGGATCTGGCTCCACTTCATCCATTTGGTAGTTAATCATGTGTGCTTGTGCTTGTGATCATTGGGGGTTGGAGCGATGAGTTGGAAGTCCGTGAAGAACTTTGCCTTGATTGCTTTGCAAAAAGTGACATTGTGATTGTTTTAGATAATTGTCGAAGTCAAAGCTTTGGCCTTGGGTCACTGTGAGGGCTGTCAATTTCCTAAGCGCAGTACATGTTCACCTAGTAACAGAGCTGACATGTAATTGGCCTTATTCACAATTGTTCCTGGAGTAATCTTCAGAACTTTTAGATCTGGCTCAACTTCATCCATTTGGCAGTGGATGTTCATGTGTGCTTGTGCCCTTTCCGAGGTGGTAGTCTGCTCTCTCTGCTTGCTTATTCAATCCTCTTCCCTCTACTCACTTATTCTCTCTTGTTCCCTCTACGAAGAGTTGACACCCGATTGCTATGGTTCGACTGTGTGGCTGACTTGGATTAGATGTTGCATTGGATGGATAGCATAATTGGGTGCATCACTGGAAGTCACCCCAAAAGAAATCCTTGTCGAGATCGTGATCCTTTGTATAGCTTTTGGGAGGAGGCTTTTGCACCGCAGTTCCTTTTGTTTCTTGATTCCCTTTGCTTGTTTAATCTCTCTTATTCCCTCTGCGAAGAGTTGACACCCGATTGCTATGCTTCGGCTTTGAAACCGACTTGGATTAGATGTTGCATTGGATGGATGGCAGAAGTGGGTGCATCACCGAAAGTCACCCAAAAATAAATTCTTGTCAAGATCAGGAGCCTTTGTATATCTTTTGGGAAGATGCTTTTACACAGCAATGCTTTTGTTTCTCGACTACCTCTGCTTGCTTAATCTCTCTTATTCCCTCTGTGAATAGTTGAGACACCCGATTGCTATGCTTCGGCTTTGAGACTGACTTGGATTAGATATTGCATTTGATGGATAGTGGAAGTGGGTGCATCTCTGGCAGTCACCCCAAAAGAAATCCTTATCAAGATCGTAAGCCTTTGTATAGCTTTTGGGAAGAGCCTCTTTGCCCCACAATGCTTTTGTTTCTCGACTCTCTCTACTCGCTTATTCTCTCCTTTTTACCTTTGCGAAGAGTTGACACCCAATTTCTATGCTTTGGCTTTGTGACCGACTTGGATTGAGATGGATAGCGGAAGTGGGTGCGTCACCGGAAGTCACCCCAAAAGAAATCCTTGTCTAGATCGTGAGCCTTTGTATAGCTTTTGGGCTAGAGGCTTTTGCACCGCAATGGTTTTGTTTCTCTATTCCCCTCTACTCGCTTAATCTATCCTATTCCCTCTACAAAGACTTGACACCCGATTTCTATTCTTTGGCTTTGTGACAAGACTTGTATTAGATGGATAGCGGAAGTGGGTGCATCACCGGAAGTTGCCCTGAAAGAAATCCTTGTCAAGATTGTGAGCCTTTGTATAGCTTTTGGGCCAGAGGCTTTTTGCACCGCAATGGTTTTGTTTCTCGATTCCCCTCTACTCCGCTTAATCTCTCCTATTCCCTTTGCGAAGAGTTGACACCTGATTGCTATGATTCGGCTTTATGACTAACTTGGATTAGATGGATAGCAGAATTGGGTGCTCACTGGAAGTTGTCCCAAAAGATATCCTTGTCGAGATCGTGAGCCTTTGTATAGCTTTTGGGAAGAGGCTTTTTGCACCGCAATGCTTTTTGTTTCCCGATTCCCTTTGCTCGCTTAATCTCTCTTATTCCCTCTGTGAAGAGTTGACACCCGATTTCTATGCTTTGGCTTTGAAACCAACTTGGATTAGATGTTGTGTTGGATGGATAGCAGAAGTGGGTGTGTCGCTGGAAGTCACCCCAAAAGAAATCCTTGTCGAGATCGGGAGCCTTTGTATATCTTTTACGTAGACGCTTTTGCATCGCAATGCTTTTATTTCTCGACTGCATATGCTTGCTTAATCTCTCTTATTCCCTCTATGAATAGTTGACACCCGATTGCTATGCTTTGGCTTTGAGATAGACTTGGATTAGATGTTGCATTTGATGGATAGCGGAAGTGGGTGCGTCATCGGCAGTTGGCCCAAAATAAATCCTTGTCAAGATCGTAAGCCTTTGTATAGTTTTTGGGAAGAGCCTCTTTGCCTCACAATGATTTTATTTCTTGACTCCCTCTACTTGCTTATTCTCTCCTTTTTTCCTTTGCGAAGAGTTGACACCTGATTTCTATGCTTTGGCTTTGTGACCGACTTGGATTAGATGGATAGCAAAAGTGGGTGCTTCGCCGGAAGTCACCCCAAAAGAAATCCTTGTCGAGATCATGAGCCTTTGTGTAGCTTTTTGGTAGATTATTTTTCCATGCAACTCTTTTTCTTCCCGACTCCCTTCCTTGCATGCTTATTCTCTCCTACTCCCCTCTGCCTCATGTTTGCACCCGATTTTGCTACTTTGGCTAATTTAAGAGACTCGAATTAGATGTTTCATTTGTTGGTGTATAGCGAAAGTGGGTGAGGCACCGAAACTCGCCCCTAAAGAAATCCTTGTCGAGGTCATGAGCCTTTGTATAGAATTTGGCCATAAGCTTCAATTTTTTGCGTTGGATGCAACTTTTTGTAAGTCGGTGAAGCACTTGTACCTAAATCCCTTTGCGAAAAGTGACATCGTGATTGTTGGACTAAATTGACAAAGTTGGAGCTTTGGCCTCGGGCCTCTGTGAGGGCTGTTAATGTCTTAATCGTAGCACATGTTCACCCAGTAATAGATTTGACATGTAATTGGCCTTATTCACAATTTTTCCTAGAGCTAATCTTTGAAACTTTTGGATCTGGCTCAACTTTATCCATTTGACATGGATGACCGTAGGCTTCGATCTTTTGTGTTGGATGCAACTTTTTGTAAGTCAGTGAAGCACTTGTACCTAAATCCCTTTGCAAAAAGTGACATCGTGATTGTTGGACTAAATTGACAAAGTCAAAGCTTTGGCCTCGGGCCTCTATGAGGGCTGTTAATGTCTTAATTGCAGCACATGTTCACCCAGTAACAGAGTTGACAAGTAATTGGCCTTATTCACAATTGTTCTTGGAGCTAATCTTTGAAACTTTTGGATCTGGCTCAACTTTATCCATTTGACGTGGATGACCATGTGTGCTTGTGCCCTTTCCAAGGTGGTAGTCTCGATCACAATTTTTTAGAGTGAGCATTTTTTTTGTCCCTTTTGAGCTGTTGGATGCTCTCCATCTCCAAATTTTGTTGGATTTTTCCATTGCATGATTGTCATCGAGAAATGCGACACTATGTTTGCGAAGGGTTCTGCAAGAGGTGCGTTTGTTCTAAAATGTATGCCACAAGCATTTTTGCCATGGGCTTTGGTCCTTGGCACGTTCTGCATTTGCAATTTCTCAAAACTATGATGGTAACAAGAGTCAAGAACGGTTGCATGGGCAGGGCACACAAGTGTCCTTTTAACTGCTGACCCACTCTCCACACCATCTTTGCCGTGTGCTTTTAGGGTGGGTTGGAGAGGCAGTGACAATTATTTTGCCAACTAGTATCATACACAAGTGCAATGCTTTGACAGTGCAAGCATTTTCTCTTATCGAAAGTGGGCAAGGCCCTCCTGCTTGAACATGGAAATGGTACTGCCTTGTCAAGGTAGTGTATGTTCGTGCAAGGTGCACCAACAAAGTGCGTAGGGGGCATATACCTAGGATATGGATGTCTCTGAGTGGCCTTACTTGGTCGTGTGTGTGGTGCATTCTTTTGTGGCATGACTATTGCGAACACGTGCGATTTGGATGTTTTTGGGTAAAGGGTTTCGTACGGGATATTCTTCCCAGGCTCCTGTGAACCGAGCATCCATTTTGCAATGCTCTGCCAAGTGTAAGCATTCCTTATGATTGGGTATGGCCATGCCCTCGAGCTCCGACAGTGAAATCACTGAAAATCTTTTCGAGGCTGTGAACCAAGCATTCGCGTTGCAATGCTTCAACCAGTGCAAGCATTTTCTCTTATCGAAAGCGGGAAAGGCCCTCCTGCTTGAACATGGAAATGGTACTTCCTTGTTGAGGTAGTTTATGTTCATGCAAGGTGCACCAACAAAGTGCATAGGGGGCATATACCTAGGATATGGATGTCTCTGAGTGGCCTTACTCGGTCGCGTGCATGGTGCATTCTTTTGTGGCATGACTATTGCGAGCATGTGTGATTCGGATGTTTTTGGGTAAAGGGTTTCGTATGGGATATTCTTCCCAGGCTCCTATGAACCGAGCAACCATTTTGAAATGCTCCACCAAGTGTAAGTGTTCCTTGTGCTCGGGTATGGCTATGCCCTCAAACTCCAACGGTGAAATCATTGAAAAGCTTGTCGAGGCTGTGAACCGAGCATTCGCGTTGTAATGCTTCAACAGTGCAAGCATTTTCTCTTATCGAAAGTGGGCAAGGCCCTCTTGCTTGAACACGGAAATGGTACTGCCTTGTCGAGGTCGGTTATGTTCATGTGAGGTGCACCAACAAAGTGCATAGGGGGCATATACTTTGGATATGGATGTCTCTGAGTGGCCTTACTCAGTCGCGTGCACGGTGCATTCTTTTGCGGCATGACTATTGCGAGCACGTGCGATTCAGATGTTTTCGGGTAAAGGGTTTCGTACGAGATATTCTTCCCAGGCTCCTATGAACCAAGCAGCCATTTTGCAATGCTCTGCCAAGTGTAAGCGTTCCTTGTTCTCGGGTATGGCCATGCCCTCAGGCTCCGACGATGAAATCATTGAAAATCTTGTCGAGGCTGTGAATCGAGCATTCGCGTTGCAATGCTTCGACCAGTGCAAGCATTTTCTCTTATCGAAAGTGGGCAAGGCCCTCCTGCTTGAACATAGAAATGGTATTGCCTTGTCGAGATAGTTTATGTTTGTGTGAGGTGCACCAACAAAGTGTGTAGGGGGCATATACCTGGGATATGGATGTCTCTAAGTGGCCTTACTCGATCGCGTGTGCGGTGCATTCTTTTGTGGCATGACTATTGCGAGCACGTGCGATTCAGATGTTTTTGGGTAAATGGTTTCGTACAGGATATTCTTCCCAGGCTCTTGTGAATTGAGTAGCCATTTTGCAATGCTCCACCAAGTGTAAGCATTCCTTGTGCTCGGGTATGGCCATGCCCTCGGGCTCTGATGGTGAAATTGTTAATGCTTGTCGAGGCAGTATGGGATGTTCTTCATAGTCTCCTGTGAATCGAGCTTTCGTGCTACAGTGCTCCAACCTGCGTGAGTGATTTATGTCTGTCTAGCAGCACACTTATGGATGATGTCATAGAGATGGTATTGCAGTCGTGCTGTGAAAAGAGTATACGTGCAAATGTCGAGACATATTCATCTAAGTCAGTTGCACCATCACATGTGCGTAGGGGGTATATGCTTGGGAAATGGATACCCTTGAGTGGTCTTACAATAGAGGTGGCTGCATGCGCAGTGTTGCATTCTTAGACCGACATGTTGCGAGTGCGATGGGTCTTGAGAATCAGGTAAAGGGTTTCATATGAGATGTTCTTCCCAGGTGCCTGTGAACCGGAGCTCCTTAGCCATCGTATTCTGACTTGTGTGAATCTCTCTTTTTGCAGCATGATGTTCTCTTGGCAATGGGAACTTGATGATGGAATTTGGTTGTTGCGGTCGAGAAAGGCTCGTCTGTGCGTGTGCACCACTGCAAGTGTATAGGTGGCATATACCTAGGAAATGGATGTCTCTAAGCGATCTTACAATAGAGGTGGTCACGCGCAAGGTGCATTCAACATTGATCTGCTTTTTGTGAGTAGGGGTGACATTTAGACCGAGGGTAAAGGTTTTTGTACATGATGTTCTTCCTAGGTGCCTGTGAACCGAGGCTCCTTGTTGCTTCTCTCCGATCGTAAAGTGATGGTTTTCTCGCTCGCGATCTTGAGAAGAGCTTTATTGGGTTGCAAGGAGGGTGCATGTTGTCATATTTCCATCAAGGTGGGTCAAAGCCTCTGACCACAACAGGTCTTTGGCAGCCCGCTTTTTGCTAGAAGTTACCTGGTCGATCCCATGCGCGCGGCCGCGGGGCGAGCTCGACACCAGGTGCAGTTTTTGGTTGCTAAAATTTCCTTGTTTTCTCGATAAGACCCTATAATTCATCATTTTTTTCTAGTCTTTTCAAACTCACCCAATGAACATGCGGGATAGGTGGTTCCACGTGGGGCCCCGGGGCGAGCTCGACCAAGGGGCAAGCTCGACTTGGGGGTGGGTTTTTTTTTTCACTTTGTAAATTTCATTCTTTTCGTGATACGACCCTCCGATTCTTTAATTTCTTTCCATTCATTTTGAGCTCGCACCCTGGACCCGTGCGACATGTGGTTTCGTGACGTGCCCTGGGACGAGTTTGACTCCGGGGTGATCTCGAGCCCGGGGCAGGGTTTCTGGTTGCTAGTTTTCGCTAACTCTCAAACTTTCATTTTTTCATGATAAGACCCTCTAATTACAGAGAGTTCACCCTGGAGTCGAGCTCTCCCACAGACCCGTTGCGTGTGCAGCCCTTGGGTGAGCTCGACACCGAGTGGGGTTTTTGGTCGCTAAAATTTTCTTGTTTTCGCGATAAGACCCTCTAATTCATCATTTTTTTCCAATCTTTTTGAGCTCAACCACCAGACACGCGGGACAGGTGGTTCCATGCGGGGCCCCAGGACGAGCTCGACCAAGGGGCAAGCTTGACTTGCGGGTGGGTTTTTTTTTAACTCTAGAAATTTTGTTCTTTTCATGATACGACCCTCTATTTCTTATTTTTTTCATTCGTTTCGAGTTCGCACCCTAGACCCGCATGACGTGTGGTTCCACGATGTGCCCCAGGGCGAGCTCAAGTCAGCTCAACTTGACTCAGATCAACTCATCTCAACTCAACTTGGCTTAGCTCAACTTGGCTTTGGTGGCTCGGATCAGCTCAACTCGGCTTGGCTCAACTCACCTCCCCTATAAGAGTTATTTGTCTAAGCCTTGGAATCTCATAGTAGAGATGGCGATTAGGCTAAACTCAGCTCAAGCCTGCCATTCAGGACAACGTGATGCATGGTTCTTCCCAGGGACCCAAGGTTCCTGAACCTCAAGTGGATTTTTCAATTTCTCATTTATTCGCCAATTCTAAAAATTTCATTCTTTTTGCAACATGACCCTCTGATTCATCACTTTTTCCACTCATTTTGAGCCCACCCGTGGGAGCTACACAACACGTGCTTCCACCTGGGGCTAGACTTAGAGCCATGGAGCTTGACTTAGAGTCATAGAGCTAGACCTAGAGCCATGGAGCCAACGAAGCTCGACTCATAGCCATGGAGCTAAACTCAGAGCTAGAGAACCCATGGTGCTAGACCTAGAGCCAAAGAGCCCATTAAGCAAGACTTAGTGCCACACAGCCCGTGGAGCTAGAATCAAAGTCATAGATCTAGACTCAAAGCCATGGAATCCATAGAGAAAGACTCAAAGCCACAGAGCCCATGTAGATAGACTTTGAGCCATGGATATAGACTCGGTGACATACAGATAGACTCATATTCATGGAGCTAGACCAAGAGCCACATAGCCCATGGAGCCAGACTCAAAGCCATGGAGCTAGACTTTGAGCCATGGAACTAGTCTTGGAGCCATATAGCCCATGTCTACCTTTATGGCACCAACTCGGCTCAACTCAGATCAGCTCAACTCAACTCGACTCAACTCGACTTGACTTAACTCAGCTTGACATAGCTCGACTCAACTTGGCTCAGGTTGGCTTGGCTCAGCTCAACTCATCTCGGCTTGACTCAAATTGGCTCACCTTAACTTGGCTATGGTGGCTCGGCTCAACTCAACTTGAGTCACCTCAGCTCAACTCAGCTTGGCTCAACTCGGCTTGGCTTGACTCACCTCCCCTATATGAGTTATTTGTTTAAGTCTTAGAATCTCATAGTAGAGATGGCGATTAGGCCAAACTCAGCTCAATCCTGCCCCTCGGAACAATGTGATGCATGGTTCTTCCCAGGGCCCCTTTAACAATGGGTGGAGTTTCTGGTTTCTCATTTATTTTGTAATTCTAGAAATTTCATTCTTTTTGCAATATGACCCTCTGATTCATCATTTTTTTCCTCTCATTTCGAGCCACTGTGGGAGCTACACAATGCGTGCTTCCACCTGGGGCTAGACTTAGAGTCATAGAGCTAGACCTAGAGCCATGGAGCCCATGAAGCTAGACTCAAAGCAATGGAGCTAAACTCAAAGCTAGAGAACCCATTGTGCTAGACTTGGAGCCAAAGAGCCCATGAAGCAAGACTTAGTGCCACATAGCCCGTGGAGCTAGACTCAAAGCCCTAGAGCTAGACTCAAAGCCATGGAGGCCATAGAGAAAGAATCGAAGCCATAGAGCCCATGTAGCTAGACTCTGAGCCAATGGTATAGACTTGGTGACATGCGTATAGAATCAGCTTCATGGAGCTAGACCCCGAGCCACATAGCCCATGGAGCTAGACTCATAGCCATGGAGCTATACTTTGAGCCATGGAGCTATACTTTGAGCCATATAGCTTGTCTTGAAGCCATAGATCCCATGTCTATCTCTATGGATCCAACTTGGCTCAAATCAACTCGAGTTAACTTGACTCAACTCGGCTCGACACAACTCGGCTCCACTTAGCTTAGGTTGGAATGGCTCAACTTGGCTCATCTCAACTCAGCTCAACTCGGCTTGATTCAACTTGGCTGAGCTCAACTTGGCTCTGGTGGCTTGATTCATCTCGTCTCGGCTCAACATTGGGGGTGAGAGCCTAGTCTTCATCCCTACTACTGCAGTGCAAGACTCAGACAAATAACTTATATAGGGGAGGTGTTGTCCTCTATGAGCCTAGTCGAGCCAAGCCGAGCTCCAAGTTGAGCTTTGAGTTTTGGTCATTTTGTATAGATTTCAACACTAGGGGTGGGAGCCTAGTCGTCGTCCCTACTACTGAAGTAGAACACTCAGACAAATAGCTTATATAGGGGAGGTGTTGTCTACTAAGTGTCGATCCAAGCTTGGATCTGAGACGAGCCAAGTTTGGAGTTGAGCTCCAAGTCAAACTCCAAGTTGAGCTCCAAGTTTTGGTCATTTTGCATAGATTTCAACATTGGGGGTGGGAGCCTAGTCGAGGTACCTACTACTGCAGTGCAAGACTTGGACAAATAGCTTATATAGGGGAGGTATTGTCCACTAAGAGCCAAGCTGAGCTCCAAGTGAGGCTCCAAGTCAAGCTTCGAGTTTTGGTCATTTTGCATAGATTTCAATATTAGGGGTGGGAGCCTAGTCATCATCCCTAATATTACAGTGCAAGACTCAAAAAATAGCTTATATAGGGGAGGTGTTGTCCACTAAGAGTCGAGTCAAGCTCAAAGCACGAAGCCGATCCAAGCTCCAAGTCCAGCTCCGCATTTTGGTAATTTTGCATTGATTTCAACATTGGGGGTGGGAGCCTAGTCATCGTCCCTACTACTTCAGTGCAAGCCTTGGAAAAATAGCTTATATGGGGGAGGTATTGTCTGCTAAGAGTTGAGTCAAGCTGAGCCGAGCTGAGCTCAGAGTTGAGCTCCAACTCGAGCTCTGAGTTTTGGTCATTTTGCATAGATTTCAACTTTGCGGTGGGATCCTAGTCGTTGTCCCTACTACTGCAGTGCAAGACTTAGAAAAATAGCTTATATAGGGGAGGTTTTTTCCATTAAGGGCTAAGCTGAGCCAAAACTTGACTTGGAGCTTGACTCTGAGCTCAGAGTCAAACTCGGAGTCGAGCTCCAAGTTTTGGTCATTTTGCATAGATTTTAACATTAGGGGTGGGAGCCTAGTCATCGTCCCTACTACTGCAGTGCAAGACTTAGAAAAATAGCTTATATAGGGGAGGTGTTGTCCTATAAGAGCCAAGCCTAGCTCAGAGCCGAGCCGAGCCCAAAGCCAAGATGAGCTCCAAGTCAAGCTCTGAGATTTGGTCATTTTGCATAGATTTCAACATTGGGGGTGGGAGCCTAGTCGTCATCCCTACTAATGCAGTGCAAGACTTAGACAAATAGCCAAGTCAAGCTGGGATCCGAGTTGAGCTCAGAGCGGAGCTCAAAGTCAAGCTCTAAGTTTTGGTCATTTTGCATAGATTTGAACATTGGGAGTTGGAGTTGTGAGTTGTTTTGTAGAAATTTGAACATTAGGGGTTGGAGCTTTGTCATTGTTTGTTCTACAATAGTCTAATCCTTAGACAAATAAATTATATAGGGGAGGTGATGTTAGCTAAGAGTCAAGATCAGATCTGAGTCGAGCTTGAAGCTGAGCTAAGCCAAGTTCGGAGCGGAGCTCAAAGTCAAGCTCTGAGTTTTGGTCATTTTGCATAGATTTAAACATTGGGGGTTGGAGCGACAAGTTGTTTTTCAGAATTTTGAGCATTGCAGGTTGGAGATTTATCATTGTCTTTTCTACAATGGTCTGATGGAGAGCTCAAATAACTTATATAGGGGAGGTGTTGTTCACTAAGAGCCGAGCTTGGAGCCGAGACAAACTTGCGTAGATTTGAACATTGGAGGTTGGAGCGGCGAGTTATTTTGTAGAAGTTTAAACATTGGGGGTTGGAGCTTTGTCTTTGTCTATTCTACAACAGCTTGATCCTCAGACAAATAACTTATATAGGGGACGTGTTTTTTGGTAATAGCCAAGCTCATAGCAGAGTAGAGACGATCTTAGAATCAAGCCGAGCTTGGAGTCGAGCCGAGCTGAAAGTCAAGCTTTGAGTTTTGGTCATTTTGCATAGATTTGAACATTGGGGGTTGGAGCTTTGTCATTGTCTATTCTATAACAGACTGATCCTCAAACAAACAACTTATATAGGGGAGGTGTTGTCTGCTAAGAGCCGAGCTTGGAGCTGAGCTCGGAGAGGATCTCAAAGTCAAGCTCTGTGTTTTAGTCATTTTGCAGAGATTTGAACATTGGGGGTTGGAGCGGCGAGTTGTTTTGCAAAAAATTGAACATTGGGGGTTTGAGCTTTGTCGATGCCTATTCTATAACAGTTTGATCCTCTGAAAAATAACTTATATAGGGGAGGTGTTGTCTGCTAAGAGCCATTCTCGGAGCCTAGCCGAGCTCGGAGTCGAGCTCAAAGTCAAGCTCTGAGTTTTGGTCATTTTGCAGAGATTTGAACATTGGGGGTTGGAGCAGCGAGTTGTTTTGCAGAAATTTGAACATTGGGGGTTGGAGCTTTATCGTTTTCTATTCTACAGCAGTCTGGTCCTCAAACAAATAACTTAGATAGGGGAGGTGTTGTTTTCTAAGAGTCGATCTGAGCTCGCAGTCAAGCCAAGACGAGCTCAGAGCCGAGATGAGTTTGGATCCGAGCCGAGTTTGGAGTCGGATCGAGCTCGGAGCGGAGCTCAAAGTCAAGCTCTGATTTTTGGTCATTTTGTATAGATTTGAACATTAGGGGTTGGACCAGCAAGTCGTTTTGTAGAAATTTGAACATTGGGGGTTGGAGCTTTGTCATTGTCTATTCTACAATAGTTTGATCCACAGACAAATAACTTATATAGGGGATGTAGTGAATCTTGGGAGCAAGTCGCTTGGCACTAGCGATCTCACGGTGAGAATGACTAAAAAAATGCAGCATGACGAAATGTGATGCAGGCTTAAAGCACTATAGTCCCATCTGAATGAACACAGAACACCAGAAGTGGGTGGGGTTGAACCCCAAATGAATAATTATACACAAATCAGAACTAGTTGTGTTGAGAAACACTACACTGCTCTGCAAATTATAATACAAATGAGCTCCTACCTTGAATATAGAAGACCCAAAGAAAGACGAGTTGCATTCACCAAGACAGCTCCTTGTAATGCACTACTCCTCACTGCAATGTTCATCACCAGCTCGGTGCCTCCAGTCTACACAGATCGCCTCAAATCCTCCTTACTTGATCTTGATCGATCACTACTCCCGGACTGCTCCTTCAATGCAAGATACCAAATTCGCAATCCTCTACACTACTATGCTTTCAAATCTGAATGACTAAGTGTCTCGCCCCACTTCTCTTTCAGTGCAGTCCGCTATTCGCTACTCTCCGAATGCAGTCTCCCCAGATCCAATCCCGATCTGATCATGTCAAATGCCTCAACATGCCTCGCCTTATAAAGGCATCGCCGCATCGTGGAATGACCAAGTCGGCGCCCATCGAGATATGCACCAATGGCTAAGATAATTCCACTCTTGGCCCCAATCTGTTAATCATGTTACAAATGCCTCAAGCGCATAAACATCGGCCCCAAACTTGCACTAAGCCCCAATGTATAAGTCTGATCCGCAATCCATGGAGATAGACGATATAACCGCTCAGGTAAGTCGGCACCAATACTGCCTCGAGATAACAAATGCCAGCGCAATCCACTAAAACACAATCCACTATACAATCCTCATGTAGGCTCCGCTGCATCCCCCAATGCAACCAAGTCGGCCTGCTTGAGTAAACTAGTTGGCACTCCAATTCTTTAGCCCAATGTCAGCTCCAAACACCAACATTACTAAACCAGAACATCTAGTCGCACTCCATTACTCCAAACTTCCGTCAAAACCCCATCGTATAAACAATGAGACCCCTGGCCCCGTAACAGGGGAGGTGTTTTTTCTCTCTGCCGAGCTTGGAGCTCTCCATCGAGCTCGGAGCTGAGAGTTGTTTTGTAAAAATTTGAACATTGAGGGTTGGAGTGGTGAGTTGTTTTGCATAAATTAGAACATTGGGGTTTGTAGCGGTGAGTTGTTTTGCATAAATTAGAACATTGGGGGTTGGAGCTTTGTCATTGTCTGTTCTACAACAGTTTGATCCATGAAAAAATAACTTATATAGGGGAGGTGTTGTCTGCTACGAGCTGAGCTCAGAGCTCAGAGCGGAGAGTTGTTTTGCAAAAAATTGAACATTGGGGGTTGGAGCGGCGAGTTGTTTTGCATAAATTACAACATTGGGGTTTGTAGTGGCGAGTTGTTTTGCAGAAATTAGAACATTGGGGTTTGGACCTTTGTCCTCGTCTATTCTACAGCACTCTTATCCTCGAACAAATAACTTATATAGGGGAGGAGGTGTTCGCTAATAGCCGGGCTCGGAGCTCTCCGCCGAGCTCGCTACTCACCGAGTTCGCAGCTCGTCGCACGCTCGCAGCTCACCGAGCTCGCAGCTCGCGGAACATTGGATGTTGGCATGGTGGGTTGTTTTGCATAAATTGGAACATTGGGGGTTGATGTGGTGAGTTGTTTTGCATAAATTGGAACATTGGGTGTTTGCGTGGCAAATGGTTTGCAGAATTTGAAACATTGGGGTTTGGAGCTTTGTTGTCGTCTATTCTACAACATTCTTATCCGCTGACTAATAACTTATATAGGGCAGGAGGTGTTTGCTAATAGCCGAGCTTGCATTGAACTAGTAAACGATGTCTACCCTTGGCATTTTTCAATGAGCTTAGCTAAAATGCATCCCGAGTGCACAATGACTTGTGAATGCATATGCGGTATGCAATCGATCCAGCACAGCTCACTGAGCTCGCATAAAATGGAACATTGGATGTTGGCGCGGTGGGTTGTTTTGCATAAATTGGAACATTGGGGGTTGGCGCGGTGAGTTGTTTTGCATAAATTGGAACATTGGGTGTTTGCGCGATGAATGTTTTGCAGAATTTGGAACATTGGGGTTTGGAG
>MU227424.1:2637094-2671443 GCA_018584345.1 Thuja plicata
TTATTGTTGGTTTTGATATTGTGAATACTTGTTTGTATGTATGTCTCCCGTTCATTTATGGATCCCCTAGCTCAGGGGTGGCCTTGCAAAGGCCTAGGTTGGGAGGTGAGCCTCCATGGTCAACCTTAATATTTTTGCAGGTTCCGAGAAAGCTTCTGAAAGTTTAGCCAGAGTCTTGGTGTCTTGGATGAAATTCCTACCTCAAAGTCTTTTTTATGTTCAAGTTACTCCCTTGTAAAATTTGAAAAGGGTTTTGGAAATTGTAATCTTCTTGTAATTTTGGAATCATAGTAGGTTTATTTATATTAATAAAGTATTTATTTGGGCCTTTATTCGAAATGATTGTTATCAAAATGAATCTATAGTCGTTTTACTTAATATAGTGGAAAAGGAACTTTAAGGACTATTACTCTAATTAATGTTGTTATTCTATATTGATCTTTCAATTGATTTAAATTGCAAAGGTTTAGAAAAGATTTCATTTCCTATAGTTGATTTAACATGTTTAAATGAAATTTTTTAAGTTCTTTTGGTTAAGGTTTAAATGCCCAGATTTTGGGCATGACAAGATTGAAGATCAAAATTTGTGCAAAATTTCAACACACTATCTTAGCAACAGTCGGTCGTCTCTGCTCTAGATCCGTCGTCTGCGCAGATTACCGTCTGTGCAGATTACCATCTGCATAGATCACCGTCTGTGCAGATCGTCAGTTGCGTCTAAGATCACTGTCTCTGCTTGAAAATAGTGAGCTTCCAAATCTGCTGAGACATCCAAAATTTGACCTTTTGTAGGACCCAGAAACCATTTGTCATAGATCATTCATTCATTCAGCCAAACTCATATTTTTTATATGACATGACCAGTTTCAAGAAACATAGGAAGGTTAAACTTCCAACACCTCCAATCTATAGAGAACAGAAGGAAACCACACACAAATCTAAGGAGTATCAACATATTACCACATCTATCAAACAAGAGATCGATCATCATGAGAAAATTGATAAAATCCTTTAGCACAACAAGGTCTACAACTTCATGGCTAAATATTCTATCAATAGTGCTTTCATCACCATTGAACAACATGACTAGATAACTTCTTGCTTCTAGGATCAATTCTTCCATTCTTCTATCATCATTCTTCCTTCTCTTGGAGCATTAGATCAAATCGTCAAGCCAAATCAATCCTTTTAGGTTGAAAGACCTTAATTAGAGTATTGCAAACCTTCATCATCAAACAAACACAACATTGCTTGTAGACCATTAGTCTATCTCAAGTAATTTAAATCCCTTAGTGATGTCCCATTTTGCTTGAGATCACAAGTACATCTTCAAGTAGAATAGGTGTTTCTTTAAATCCTTTTGTGTTTGTATCATCACAAGGTTTTTTCATGCTTATGTTTTGTTCCAAAAACCTTTAAATCAATCAATCAATTATCAATCCAATCAATCAATCAATCTTTAATCAAACATCAATCAATCCAATCAAACCCAATCAAATCTAGAATCAAGACCTTTGCTCCATTTCATTTCCTACACCTTCTTGTCTTCCATTCTTTCAAATCCACCATTGTATGGTAGTCACTCGATCCCACGCTAGAAACATGAGGCGTGCAACATTCAACACTATTACCCATGAGGAGAATCCTTTTGCCACTTAATATTTTCAAGGAACTGGAGTACAAGCTCGGGAAGTTCCCGAAGAAACTGAACTAGTGGACCAAGAAGAAAGACCCACCCAAGTGATGGACTTCCTTAGTGATCCATACAACTTAGATATGGTTGAGAAGGCCATTATGCACAACAGTGCTAAAATATTCTTGAATCTTGTTCATAATGGTGTCACGGTGCCTGCTGACTTTGATGAAACACTCCTTACTCAAAATGTCACCAAAGTCGTCACTGCCACTACTGTAGCCATGGATTCTACTTCCAATGATACATCATCATGTGACACTGGTAAAGGATGTGTTAGCAAACCTTCCACATTAGTACCCATGTCAGCACCTGTGTCAAAAACCGCATCAGTACCTCAAGTAACACCAAAACAAATTCAACAAATCCTAAGCACTTTGCCAAACAATACTACGCACAACAACACTCAAATGATAAAAACACAAGGAATGAAGACATCTACAACCAATACATCCCGAGCCTATCAATATATACCACCTCCTACTGTTGGTATGACCTCCACGGGGTTTTCAGCTGCACAATTTGGAGGAGGCAGAGGTTGTGTACCAATGTTTATTCCCCAGAATACTCCAAATTTCACCCAACAATTCAATAAGCTCAAAAGCATTGTACAAGGCTTACAAAATGGGGGCAAGAATGAGTTTTCTTTTGAATAAATTCTTCCCTATCCATTTGAAAAGTCCATCACCATGCAACCATTCCCACCAAACTTTGAGATGCCTAAATTTGAGAAATACAAAGGTGAAACATGTCCTCTGCAACATCTCAAAGATTTTTACATTGCATGTCAAGAAGTTGCCTATAATGAGAATTACTTAAAAAGACTCTTCACTAGGATTCTTGGAGGCACAGCTTTAGAATGGTTCATGGCCATTCCTTATGGGTCAATCTCTACTTTCTATGATCTTGCAAGGAAATTTGTTGGACAATATTCGTATAACATTGAGCATCAAACAACACTCAGTGATTTGTGCAATACTAAAAAAAAGAATGGAGAAACCTTTGCTAGTTTCTTACAACGATGGAGACATATCACAAATCGCATGCCATGGAAAATACTTGATAGTCACTTAATTGATATCTTCACAAAGAATTTAATCTCTGAGATGTCTTTCCAAATGAAAATGGCTTCACCTAACACCTTTGAATCCCTTGTTAAGAAGGGAAAATAAATTGAAGATGGCCTCTTGCAAAGAGGTAGCATCAAACATTATACTCCTTCCAACAATGATAAACCAAAATTTTGGAGTAAAAACAAAGGAGTTGTCAATGATGGAGTGACTGATGCCAAGCATGTTCAAAATGTTCAAGCATCCAACAATAACAATCAAAACAATCGAAACAACAATCAAAAGAAAAATCAAAATTGCAACAACAATCAAAATAAGAATCAGAATCAAAACAATCAAAATCAGAACAACAATCAAAATCACAATCAGAACACCAATAAACAACCGCGCAATCAATCATTCATGTTTCCTCGCAACAATTACAACAACAATAATAATGACAATTGATAATGGCATCAATTCACAGCTTTTGCAGTTCCTCTAGATGTGATCTTCAAACAACTTGAGGATCAAGGAATGATAATCTATCCAAATACTCGACCATTTGATGAGAATCAACCTAAACCTGTTTGGTATAGAGATAATGAATATTGTGATTACCATCGCATCAAGGGGCATGATACCAAGAAATGCATGAAGCTTAGACACTTTGTGCAAGATCTCATTGAGGATGGGAAAATTAAAGTTGAAGGTCAGAATGCATCCTCATCTAATGTGAAACTCAAAGTTTACAATCATCCCTTCCCACCTCACAATCAAAACAATGCATCAAACGTGATCCTGTATGACTATTCTGTTGGAGATTTTATTCTGAGCAGTTGATAGATTGTATGTTTGTCATTGATGACAACATATAATACACAGTGGTAATTTTGTATGTACTTATTAGAATGATGACATGAAGACTTGTGTGATTAGATACCTGCTATTGACATGTTTATTATGTTATGTTCATACACGCAGACCCAAATATGATGTTTCAGTAAAGTTATGTAATTTTGTTATTGGCAGTTACAGTTCTGGATGTGTATCTATATAGAGCTGATGTATTTGAAATGTTTCTTGAGTTGCACCTATCTTTAGGATATGCGTGAATATATTCATGGTTAGTTATGAGTTAACTATCTTTGGTTAAACGCGCCTATCATATTACATCAAGATCGTGTTGTTTGAGTTGATTTGGTGAAGATGACTTAGTGAAGTATCGCGTCTGTTCAATTTGACTTGCATGGACTTAATATTGTTTGCATGCTTAATTAAGCCAACTAAGATGTTGTTGAAGTGTTTCTAAGAGCTGACATGACCTTCTAATTTGGAGAAGATACTTATAGTAGTTTGTTTGTGAATACTAAGTGTGAATAATACGAAATGAGAAAGAAAATGTACAGAGTAGAATATCAAATGTGGTTCATTCATCTAGAGTCTATGTGAAGAAGAAGTGATAGATTGCAATACATTGGAACTGATCAAGATAGCAGGTCTACTCTACAGTTCATCATCAGATATAGTGCATAGCTGTTATACAGAAGGTTGTAGCCTTCACCATCAAGCAGTGAGCTTTTGGACAGTGAGTCCATCACCCCTAACAGGGTTATTTGTAAAAGACTCCTAACAGGGTCCGACCCTTAACTAGATCACTATACTTATTGCATTGTAAAGTAAAACTCCTAACAGGGTTGAAATATCTTCTAACATGGATTACTATAAACAAGTATAGTTCATTGTGGGTACTAATTCCCACCGGGATTTTTACCATTTGGTTTCCCCAAAATCAAATTGTGTATTGTATACTGTGTTATCTGATTAAGCATTTACTTTGTTGTATTATGAAGTCAAAGAAGAAAAAGAATCTAAAGTTACTGATAACTGATTCACCCCCCCCCCTCTCAGTTATCCTTTGGGACTATTCTAACAATTGGTATCAGAGCCAAGTGCCTTGGAGAAGAAGCCTAACAGCTTAAGGTAGATCAGATGTCTTACTTCATAAAAGAAAGCCCTAAGTTTGATGGAGAAAATTATATGGATTGGAAAAACAAAATGATAACACATCTACAGTGTGTTGGCTTTGAGATCTTTGAAATTGCCACACAAGAAGTTGTAATTCCATCTCTAAAAGACCTTGAAAAGGATGATGCTACTAATAGACAAAAGGAAACATTTACCAATAATGCAATTGCCAAAGAAGCCCTAATCAACGCCTTATCTGACAATGAATTTTTTGAGATCAAGAAAATTGACAGAGCATATACCATATGGAAGTATCTAGAAGATATGTTTGAAGGAGATATTCAAGCAAAGAATGTGAGCAGGAAGACATGGAAAAAGAAATACAACAGCCTTGAGATGTTACCTGAAGAGAACATTAGAGCCTACAATCAAAGGATAAATGAAGCGGTCTATGGAATTAGAAACAATGGTGGAGAAATATCTGAAGAAGATATAATGGACAAGTTTCTAACTACTTTAACATCAGACTATGAAAACAAGATAAGTATTCTAGAGGAAACCATGCAATTCTTACAAGACTTCAAGAGAGAGACTCTAATCATCAAAATCTATGCATTTGAAATATCAAGATTGAAGACTGAACCTAAAATTGAAACAACTTTCAAAGCCTCGGTCCATGGTAAGAAATCCTTACACATCTCCAGTCATAATGAAAAAGAAGAAGTTGATGAAGAACTTGAAGAAATCATTGCTATGATTGCTAGAAGAGAAAAGAAAGGAAAAGGAAAATATGAAGGATAGATTCCATTCAAATGCTTTTCATGTAATAAGATTGGTCACTTTGCATCTAAATGTCCCACAAGAGTCAAGAAGTTCATATCTGATTACAAACCCAAATATAAGAAAGAATGTTATCATGCTGAAGAAGGTGTAACTGATGAAGATTCAGGAGAAGATGAAATTGGATTTGTTGCCCTTAGAGACATGGAAAGGTTACTTGAGGAAATGGATATTGCAGATGAAAAGGAAGAACAAGAGCTAGCCCTAATTTCCAAAGCAAACATCAGAATTGATTGGATCATTGATAGTTGATGCTCTCATCATATGACAGGTGACAAAGATAGATTTGTTCATTTAGACAAATACAAAGGTGCTATGGTTAGATTTGGAGATAACACTCCCAAACCTATCATAGGTAGAGGTTCTATCACCTTGGATGGAAAGAACAAGACAGATGATGTTCTATATGTTGATGGATTACATCATAACTTACTAAGTGTTGGATAGCTACTTGACAAAGGTTATCATTTGGAGTTCAGAGATGAAAAGTGCATCATTAACAACAAGGATGGAGACATGATTGCATTAGGCTCCAAAACAAAAGGTAATATTTTTTAGCTCAATTCTGATGTAAGTTGTTTTTTTGCAAAGGTGGATGACAGTTGGTTATGGCACAAGAGACTATGTCATATCAATTTTGAGAATATAGTAAAGATTAGTAATGTCAAGGCAGTTAGATACCTTCCTAGTATTACAAGACTAGTTGACACAATATGCAGGGAATGTGTTATGGGTAAGCATGTAAGGAGTTCCTTCAGAAGCAAGCAGAATCCAGCTGAGAACAAATTGGACCTAGTGCATATAGATTTGTGTGGTCCTACCCAAACAAGATCATACTACGGAGAAAGGTATTTCATTTTGTTTGTTGATAATTTTTTTAGGATGATGTGGGTTGCATTCTTAAGGGACAAATCTGAAACCTTTGAAAAGTTCAAAATATTCAAAGCTAAGGTTGAGAATGAATCTGGATTAAAACTGAAATGTCTAAGATCTGATAGAGGAGGAGAGTTCACCTCTGATCAATTTTATGAATATTGTGAAGAAAATGGAATTAAAAGACAATTGAGTGCACCTAGAACCCCTCAGTAGAATGGGATAGCAAAAAGGAGGAACAAGATCATACTTGATACAACGCGCACTATGATGATTGAAGGAAAAGTTGTGCGCACCTACTAGAGAGATGCAGTGAACATAGCAGTCTATACTATCAACAGAACTCAATTGAGGCCAAGACCAGATAAGACACCTTATGAAATTTGGTTTGGTAATGTTACTACAGTAAAATATTTCAGAATCTTTGGCAGCAAGTGTTACATCAAGAGAGATGATGGTGTTGGTAAGTTTGATGCCAGAAGTGATGAAGGTATTTTCCTTGGTTACTCTACAAAAAGCAAAACATATAGATGTTTTAATCTAAGATTGAAAAAGATAATTGAAAGTACTCATGTAAAAATTGATGAGAAGTTTATGGTTCAATAAATATACTATGAATATGCACCTATGATTGAATATGAACCCAACTCTAGCAGCAAAGATATTGTTATTGAAGAAATGTTTGATTGCGTTGATGTCTCATGCAATGACCCTAAATCAAGTAGAGAAGAATCACAGATTACAGAAGAAGAAGACACACATAAGGTTCCAAAATTCACATCTAGATATCACTCTAAAGATGATATCATTGGAGATCATAGCAGTAGTGTTTTGACCAGATCAAAAGCAAAAATTATAGCAATGGATGAAGAGGTATGTTTACTTTCACAGATTGAACCTTTAAGTGTTGAAGATGCTTGTAATGATTCTGATTGGAAGAATGCAATGAAAGAGGAATTAAATCAGAAAATTAAAAATGATACATGGGAATTGGTCCCTAGACCTAGTGACAAAAATGTGATTGGAAACAAAATGAATGAAGAAGGTACAGTAGTAAGAAACAAAGCAAGATTGGTATGTAAAGGATATGCACAGAGAGAAGGAATAGAATACACTGATACATTTGCCCCTATGAGCAGACTGGAAGCCATTAAATTGTTTTTGGCATACGCAAAATTCAAAGACTTTAAAGTTTATCAAATGGATGTAACATCAGCTTTTCTGAATGGTGACTTAAATGAAGAAGTCTACATAGAACAGCCTAAAGGATTTAATCTTTCAGATAAACCAGACATGGTATGCAGATTAAAGAAGGCACTCTATGGTCTTAAACAGGCCCCAAGAGCTTGCTATGAGAGACTTGATGGTTATCTTACCAAGATTGGATTCAAGAAAGGAGCAGCAGATCATAACCTATTCACAAGAGAAAAACCTGATGGATTATTATTAGTTGCCATATTTGTTGATGACATTATCTTTGGGGGTAATGACAAGCTTAGTAAAGCATTTGCAAAAGAAATGCAGAATAAATTTGAAATGAGCATGATTGGTCCTATAAAATACTTTTTGGGACTGAATGTAAAGCAAACAGATAAAGGTATATTCATTAATCAGTCAAAATATGTGAAGGAAATACTGAAGGCCTTTTAGATGGATGACTGTAAGCCAGTATGCACTCCCATGATAACAAGAAGAAAGCTCTCAAAATATGATGATTCCACAGCAGTTGATAAAACATTGTACAAATCCATGATTGGTAAACTCATTTATCTAACTCAATCTAGACCTGACATATCTAATGTAGTTGGAATTGTTGGAAGATTTGCAGTTGAACCCAAGTAGAATCACTTAATGGCAATCAAGAGAATATTTAGATATTTAAAGGGAACTATAGAGTATGGTTTATGGTATCCTAAATTAGAGAATGTACAACTTCATGTGTATACTGATGTAGATTGGGCAGGTTGTATTGATGACAGGAAGAGCACTTAAGTAGGAGCAGTATTTCTTAGAGACGGGTTAGTTTCTTGGATAAGCAAGAAGCAGAACTGTATTTCTTAGTCAACAGTAGAAGTTGAATATGTTACAGCAGCACTGAATTGTTCAACCATGGTTTGGATCAAGTAGATGGTTAAAGACTTTGGCATTCAGGTTGATTATCCTATTGTTATTCATTGTGATAACACTAGCACTATCAACATGTCTAAGAACCCTATGATGCACACAAACACAAAACACATAGAGATCAAGTACCATTTCTTAAGAGAAAAAGTTGCAAACAAAGAAGTCAAATTAGACTATGTGAGCACCAAAGAACAGTTGGCAGATATTTTTACAAAGCCCTTATCTAAGGAAAATTTTGAGTATCTCAGGGAGAAGTTGGGAGTAATTCCCTCTCCTAAGTCTGTTTAGAAGAAGCAGCAAGAACATCAATCATTAAGTGACTGATGAATGGTTGACTACTCTACTTCTGGAGTAGTACCTGTGCCTAATGGTTTATGGCACCCTTTTCCATTGATGTCAAAGGGGGAGTATATAGTAAGGGGGAGCATATACTCTGGGGGAGTATATATATGGAGCAAAAACACAGTTAGAAGAACTGCAGCAGTTTAGAGAAATATTTGATGAGGATATTGAGAAGATTGTAAAAGAAAGAGGACACCATGAACAAAGGATGTTTTTGATATCATATGTTGCCATCAATGTCAAAGGGGGAGATTGTTGGAGATTTGATTCTGAGCAGTTGATAGATTGTATGTTTGTCATTGATGACAACATATGATATATAGTGGTAATTCTGTATGTACTTATCATAATGATGACATGAAAACTTGTGTGGTTAGATACATGTTGTTGACATTTTTATTATGTTATGTTCATACACGCAGACCCAGATATGATGTTTCAGTAAAGTTATGTAATTATGTTATTGGCAATTACAGTTCTGGATGTGTATCTATACAGAGCTGACATATTTGACATGTTTCTTGAGTTGCACCTATCTTCAGGATATGCGTGAATATATTCATGGTTAGTTATGAGTTAACTATCTTTGGTTAAATGCGCCTATAATATTACATCAAGATCATGTTATTTGAGTTGATTTGGTGAAGCTGACTTAGTGAAGCGTCGCGTCTGTTCAGTTTGACTTGCACAGACTTAATATTGTTTGCATTCTTAGTTAAGCCATCTAAGATGTTGTTGAAGTGTTTCTAAGAGCCAACATGACCTTCTAATTTGGAGAAGATACCTATAGTAGTTCATTTGTGAATACTAAGTGTGAATGATACAAAATGAGAAAGAAAATGTACAGAGCAGAATATCAGATGTGGTTCATTCATCTAGAGTCTATGTGAAGAAGAAGTGATAGATTACAATATACTAGAATTGATCAAGACAGTAGGTCTACTCTATAGTTTCTCATCAGATATAGTGCATAGCTATTATACAGAAGGTTGTAGCCTTCACCATCAAGAAGTGAGCTTTCGGACAGTGAGTCCACCACCCCTAACAGGGTTATTTGTAAAAGACTCCTAACAGGGTCCGACCCTTAACCAGGTCATTATACTTATTGCATTGTAAAGTACAACTCCTAACAGGGTTGAAATGTCTTCTAACAGGGATTACTATAAACAAGTATAGTTCATTGTGGGTACTAATTCCCACCAGGGTTTTTACCATTTGGTTTCCCCGTAATAAAATTGTGTGTTGTATACTATGTTATCCGATTAAGCATTTACTTTTTTGTATTCTGAAGTTAAAGAAGAAAAAGAATCTAAAGTTACTGATAATTGATTCACCCCCCCCCCCCTATCAGTTATCCTTTGGGACTATTCTAACATATTCTACCAATACTATCACAGGCCATGATCAAACATGTGGGAGCTTAAGTGAAAATGATATCTTTGGTTTTGACTCTCTTTGTGGCTGCATTGAAGAAGATGGCACACATGTTAATACCATAATCCTTAAATTGTTGATTGTAATGCTACTACACGTAGACCCAGAGTCATTGTCCAAGCTACATATAAACCTTCTACATCTGCAAATCCAATAGTTGCATCGTCTACCACTTCTCAGCCTGCCTCGCGCTATGACCTATTGGCTCAGTTAGGGAAGACACCTACATAGATATCCATTCTAGAGCTACTGACAACTTTTCCAATTCACAGAGAAATCCTTGATAAAGCTCTAAATGAATCTTGTGTCCCTGAGAACATCAACGCTACACAATTCCAAGCTATGATGGGGAACTTAGCCGCACAAGAACACCTTGTCTTCACCGATAAGGACTTCTATGGTCCTGACCCCCATCATAATAAATCCCTCCGTATAGAAGGCAAAATCTGATCCACAAGAATAAAATGAATCCTTATAGATGGTGGATCTGGCTTGAATTTGTGCATGTTGAAGATGATTCATAACATCGGTCTATCTGAGGACCTCATTTATGTAGACAAATGAATCGCAATAAAGGCCTATGATGATCGCGAGAGAGAAAGCAAGGGTCTGCTCACACTACCCTTACAAGTGGGCCTAACTTTTATTGAAACTATTTGCCATGTGTTGGATCTAGATCTACCTTATAATATCTTGTTGGGATGACCATGGATACATTCTATCAAAGGTGTGCCCTCTACTTATCATCAATATCTAAAGTTCCCACATCATGGTAGAGAAATCACAATTCCTGGAGATCCTGAGCCCTTTCAATATTGCAAGAGATTGGAAGGCAAACAATCTAACTATTATCCATTGAATGAATTTGGCCGATATTCTAATCAAGAAACCCTTGTTTCAAACACTCCATCAGTTCCAGAAAGACATCAGAAACACTAGTTGAGCAATCCAAAGGAAAGGAAATAGCTACTGAAGACAAGGTTATTGAAGACAAACCCTCCTCGTCTAAAGAAAAATCTACCTTTACAGATCAAGGCATGGGAGAGTATAAATTTGAAAGTTCTCTATGTATTGGGCAACTCCCTTTGTCTCCAAAGTCTTATGGAAGACCATCACCACTACCGCCCTCTAAAGACAAAGTGCTTATGCGCTGAAAATCAACTATTTTTGAAAATTGGGGGTCCCTATCAAATGAACACATGGAATATAATGTCCTTGATTGGCTCTATAGTGATGAAGAAGAATGACTTGTAATTTTCCCCAAAGGAAAGTATCCTAAGGTTACTCCCATTGTTGAAAGAATGGGATATAATGGTACTGGCCTTGGAGCTAATGAAACAGGTAAGAAAAATATCATAACAGCTAATGGCTATCCTAAAGGACATGGATTAGGTTTCATAGATACCAAGACCAACTTCACTAAGGATTATTGTCTAGCTACCTCAGATTCAGACACTGAGGAAGAGTTCTTCGAAGTTCCTTTCCACTATGTTGAAGATGACCTAAATGAAAATCACCATGTCTTCACTAACACCCAAGCCAACCTTTCATCCCCTCGTCTACCCCTCACAAACCCTAAATTAATTGACTGGGATCAGCAAGACTCATCACCAGCTTTGGACGTTTGTGATTTGGATGAGGCAGTTTTAGCCCTCTTTGGAATTTAGAATCTCTGAGAGTATGAACATCAAATCCACTACAGTGAACAAGCCTACTTTGGTAGCCAATTCAACCTCTCAGTCGTAAAAATTAAAAAGAAAATGAAAATGAAAAAAATAAAAATACATCCTCTAGTGAAAACCTCTCGCAGGCACCTTTGGATGAAGAAAAAGATAAAATAAAGGATGCTCCCTCTAGTGAAAACCTTTCTGAGGTGCTAGAGGAGGGAGAGGTTGAATTTCCATTTATATCCTCAGAACTAGAAGTGTCCTCTATGATTATCGAAGACACCATTCCAATCAATCTAGGTACAGAAACAGATCCACACATCACCTACATTGTAGTTTCTCTCAGTGATCAGGAAAAGAAAGACATGACAGCATTCTTGCACAAACATAAAATCAATTTTTCCTGGACTTACAAGGACATGCCTGGGCTAGATACAGATCTTGTCATGCATCATCTTGCTGTAGATCCAAGTGTAAAACTTGTTAAGCAGAAACTTTGCAAGATGCATCCGCAAGTCGCACTAGTAGTCAAAGTAGAGCTTCAAAAAATGTTGGATGTTGAAGTAATCAGACCAATTGATTATCTTGAATGGGTTTCCAATATTGTACCAATAGGCAAACCTGCTGGGGTCATTTGCATCTGCACTAATTTTAGAGATCTAAACCTTGCATGTCCCAAGGATGATTTTCCACTCCTAAATATTGACATTATAGTGGATTTGACTGCAGGACATGAAATGTTGTCGCTTATGGATGGCTTCTCAAGTTACAATCAGATCAGGCTAGCACCAAAAGACCAGCACAAAACCACATTCACAATGCCTTGGGGCACCTTCTGTTATCAGGTGATGCCTTTTGGCCTTAAAAATGCCAGAGCTACTTATTAAGGGGCAATGACTACCATCTTTCATGACCTTTTACATGTCATCATGGAAGATTATGTGGATGATCTTTTAGGCAAATCTAAAATAAGGGAATCACATATTCCTATTCTTACTACCATTTTTTAGTGATTAGAGAAGTACAAGCTTAGGCTGAATCCTAAGAAGTGTGTCTTTGGAGTACAATTTGGTAAGCTTCTGGGATACATTATGTCACGGCATGGAATATAAGTTGATCCAAAGAAAGTGAAAGAAATCCTAGAGATGACACCACCTAAAACCTTGAAGCAATTACGCAATTTACAAGGAAAACTGCTATTAATCAAAAGATTCATGTCACAACTGGCAGATAAGGTGCATCCGTTCTCTCATCTCCTATGCAAGAATATCAAGTTTCAGTGGGATTGATTATGTCAAAATGCATTTGAGAAACTAAAAGGTTATCTGGCTAATCCACTTGTGTTGGTGCCACATATTGCTAGTTTTCCTCTAATTTTGTACATATCTGCTACAGAGGTCACGTTGGGATCCCTCCTCGCACAACTAGATGATACCGGCAAAGAGCGAGCAATTTACTATCTCAGTAGGACCCTTATTGGCTATGATTTTAATTATTCCCTAATTGAGAAGGCATGTTTGGTTGTTGTTTTCTATACATATAAACTATGGCATTATATGCTTAATCATAAGATTCATCTTGTTGCCAAAATTGATCCACTCAAATATCTCCTAGCACATGTTGCTCTTACTAGTCGTACAGAAAAATGGGTCATGATCCTTACTGAGTTTGACATTGTTTATGTGGATCGCAAAGCTATCAAAGGACAAGTAATTGCACATCAGTTAGTTGAAGCACCTGTTGATGGTCAACATCCTTTGATCACAGACTTTCTAGGTGAATTAGTCCTCAATCTTGCCCCGAGTACACCATGGAAGCTCTATTTTGATGGATCCTTCACTCGGAAAGGATCGGGGGCAGGAATCTTGTTTGTTACACCAAAAGGGGATCTCATCCCTAAATCTTATAAATTACAATTTCCTTGTACCAACATCATAGAATATGAAGCCCTTGTACTTGGACTCTGGCAGGCCATACAATGGAAGATTCTCACTTTATTGGTGCTTGGTGATTCACAATTGGTTATCAAACAAGTTATGGATGAATATCAAACAAAGGATGACAAGTTGCTTCCCTACCATCGTAAAGTTAAAGATCTCAAAACACATTTCACTGAGCTAACCTTCCAACAGATCCCTCGCACAAACAACAAAGCAACAGACACCTTGGCAACAACTGGGTCCTTGATCACCATGCCAGAACACAACACATGGTGTGAGTTTCTTGTTGAGAATCTTACGGTCCCTACCTATGACAAACTAAATTCCAAAATGGTGTGTGAAATTGCTGATCCCAACTCCCCATGGTACCAAGAAGTATATTCCTACCTTCGCAATGGACATACCCCGCTTACCTTAACTCTCAATCAACAAAAAACCTTCATTTGTTGCACTTCCTGATACACAATCCTCGGTGATACCTTTTTCGAAAGCATTTTGATGGAACTCTTTTAAGGTGTCTGAATTCTAATGAAGCGCAAACGTCCTTGGAGGAGGTACATCAAGGACTCTGTGGGGCTCACTCTAGTGGACTTACTTTGGCTAAGAATTTGTTACACACTGGATATCATTTGCCTACTATGGAATAATATGCCTACAACTATGTGAAGAAGTGTGTGCCTTGTCAGCAGTATGACAATTTGATACACACTCCCTCCCAATCCCTTCAGCCCACCATCACCCCTAGGCCTTTTTCACGCTGGGGTCTTGACCTCGTTGGCCAGATTTTCCCTAATTCTTCTAATGGCCATAAATACATCCTGGCTGCTACTGAATACTTTACCAAGTGGGTCGAAAAATTTCCTCTCACCTACACCACTAGAAAATAGATTTCAAAGTTCATTTTGAACTATCTTATCTATCGCTATGGCATTCCTCGGGACATTTTTATTGATAATGGAGGACCTTTCAAGAACAAGGATGTCACAGAGATATGTAGGAAATTTAGTATTACCCACCATACCTCTTCCAAGTACTTTCCACAAAGCAACGGTCAAGTTGAGGATACAAATAAAACCATCCTCAGAATCCTCAAGAAAAAAGTCATGAAGTTGGTCGTGATTGGCACCTTCACCTCAATCCTGCCCTTTGGGCCTACCACACCTCCATTTTAACCCCCACGGGAGCCACCCCCTTTTCCCTTGTTTATGGTACTGAGGCTATTCTACCCATCGAAATTGAGCTCCCTTCCCTCAGAATTTCTCTCAATAATTTGTTGTTCGAAGAAGAATATAGAGTTGTTCGCTTGTAAGAGATAGAACTCCTTGATGAGAGATGCCTCAATGCCCTAGACCACCTCCGCGTGTATCAAAATTGCCTTCACCTTCAGTTCAACAAAAGGATCAAGCCTTGTCAGTTTGATGTTGGTGATCTTGTCTTGCAGCACAATATGAAGAACCTCCAGAACTGTGAAAAGAAAGGAAAGTTTGAACCTAATTGGTTAGGGCCCTTCATCGTTACAGCAAAGTATGGTTCTGACACTTATCAGATTGCATCACCAGAGGGAGATCCTATCCCTGATCCTGTAAATATTGTACATCTCAAGCGCTTCTATGCTTGATCTGTCAGTAGTCCATTGTACAGCCAAAATATTCAAAAATCAAAAAAAAATCAAAAAAGCAGAAAATCTAAAAACATTCAAAAAGAAAGCAAAATCAAAAAGCATAAAAAATATAAAAGCTTGAAAAGAATATCAAAAAAGAAAAAGAGAAAGAGAAATAAATTCGTCCATCTGTGAAAACCACTTCGGTGGCACAATGGATAAGTACCATGGTGAAAACCTGTTTCAGGCGCCATGTGTAGTTAGATCCACCATCTATTTCAACATTTTTTCCCAGCAGCCTACATTGCCTTCCATAATAAAAGTCACTACCCATATTTGTGCAGATAGTTCCTTGACTATTTTCCACCTCTGCAATAAAAATTCCCGCACGACTGAGCTTACCATATCAATACTGAGCTTTGTTCTAGACACAGTGATCGCAAATGTTTCCAACAAATCAGCAGATAGATTGACTTTCCTAATGATCATTCTATTCACAAGCAATTGCTAGCGAATTCCTATTTCTATTTCAATCAATCTTTGGCCCATCAGGATGCATCCTTCCAGTGTCAACTGTTCTATCGACCCTCACATCAACATTGTTCATGGCAAGAACTTTTGGACTGAATGACCACTTGGTCAGGATGCCTTTTTGTTGATTTTATCTTGTGTTTTACTATGTCATTATCGTGACAGCCTCGATCTTTTATATCTTGGTTTGTTATGGTGAGTATATAGTGAAATACGTGTCATTTGTGGTATGATCTTCTTGTTATAGTTTTTTAGTGCATTTATGTTTTGATATTTAGTTATGACTATGTATGCCTCACTGGGGGCAGGATTCATACATCTCAAATCCCTCAAAAGATCTGGATGTATTGTGTCTCCTCATGAGTAACATTTCATAGATCTAATCATACCTGATGTCTTGCATTCTTGTTCCTAACAACCTATTTTTCTGAGAGTCTAGTCTACGCAAAGGAACCATGTCACTTGTGTTTTCTAGCACATGGTGCATAACTCCTTTTACAATATCAAACTAGGGTGTGCTCTCAAACATTAACATGGTATCAATCCCACTATCATCATGTAGTTAGTATTTGCATTTTAGTTAAGTCATATTGCATTTTGATTTTGCTCTTGACAAAGGTTTCTATTTATTCCCCTTATCCAGTCACCTACGTGATTTTATTAGACCTATTTGATACACACAAAAACATGTCCCCATATGTCTCATATTGCATTCATTCATTAGGTTACTTTTATTCATTAAGTTCATTCATTAATCATTATTCATTACAATTGTATTGTTACTTCATTCATTAATCATTACTCATTAAGATTACATTTAGTTCCATTACATATTATAGTTGCATATAGTTGCATTTCATTCATTATCCATTCATCATATTATAGTTGCATTTCATTATCCATTCATTATTTAGTTTCATTGTTAAGTTCTTAACATCATTTTAGGATTCATTCAGGATTCATTACACATTACACAAATCATATATACATTTACATTTATTAAACATCACATTACATCAATACATGTCAAAATCTATCCATCTATAAGCATTAACACATCACATCTAACATATATATAAGCATCACATCCCTGCATCACAAATACGTCAGCATATTCATATACATTCATCTCATCCTGCATGTCAGTTATAAACATCATATAACATATGTAATATAAAATCATAATGCATCCATACATCTTGCATAAACATCACATCATATCACATCATAAATAAAGTCCATAAGGTCCAAATAGTCCATAAAGTCCATGTATATATCTCAAAATGTCAAAGTCATACATAATGTGTCGCATGAATCATACAAAAAGGTGTATCAAAAATGGTCTGAGACAAATCATGGTGGTGGCCACGATGGTCCTGCACCACTGCTTGGGTGCGGTGGTAACCCCATCGATCCCTGTGAGCCTTGTCCTATGTTCTATGTCTGTGTTCTCTCTAAGTAAGTAGGCTATCGTAACTCCTCTGGCACTGCACTGTAATAGAGACCCATATAATTTGCAACCTCTCGTCCTCTCCAACCAGCCTCTCTCTGCACTGCCATAGCATCTGCCATCATCTGTCCCACACCTGTAGCCTTGCCTGCCTGACGAGCTATATCTCGATCTGCTCTATAATCCTCTGCACGTCTCCGTGCTAGGCCTCGCACTGCTATCACAGCTTCTATCTACGCTGACATCACTACCAGCTCCTTCGCATCCCCATGCTCCTCGATAATGGAAAAATCTCTGTTATCAACCCAAGCCTGTAATACATCTAGTGCTCTCTGCGCACTATCTCCCTGAGCGGTCTCCACTGCTAGCTCCCCCTGTATCCTGGCTAGCTCTGTCTGTAAGCTGCTTGATGTAGCCTGAGTTGTAGCTAGAAATCCTTGTAGCCTCTAGATCTCTACTTCTGTGCTCACCTAAGTCACCTGAGATGTCTCTAGCAAGCCCCGTACCCTGCCTAGTTCAGTCCAAAGACTATCCCTCTCAACTACCATTGTGTCATACACCTCCTGGGCTATGTGCCCGGCTAGTGGCCCCTATCCATGCGGTCCCTATGGCTGGTCTAGTTGCCTCTAAGGTACCTGATCCTGTCCCTGGTCCTATACCTGTGAACTTGGGACTATGGGAGGCTGCCTCCCTGCTAGTATCTCCACTTGTCCTCTCCGTCTCTGTACTGCCACCCTGGGTCAGACTCTCCTCCCCCTGGCCCCTCCTCCATCCTCGTCATCATCATCATCACCACCATCCTTGCCTCCTCCATCCCCTCTGTCTCCCAGCTGCTCATCCTCCTGCACTATCCCTGGCACTGTCAACCTAATCGATCTGTGTCTTGCCCACCACTGAGCCTATGTTGGGACTACGCCTACATCTTGTAGAGACTCTTGTGCCCTGATCCATGGGACCTCTATCATCCCCATAAAATATTCTTGTGCTATACATGGATCTACACCCATCCCCCAGATACTCCCCACCTCTCGGGTCACCAGTGGATGTGGGAACCCATCTGAAACTGCCTCCTTGACCTATCCCATCTGTCTTCGTACCCTAGACGACATGTACCTAGAGATCATATATGTTGTCCTCTCAATCAACCAGCAATTAGTCTGAACAAATCTCATATAATACGATTCATAAAACTCATCCTTTGCATATCCATCCTGCTATGGGATCTCATGTCCCCAAGCCTCGCACCCCGCATAGGGTGCCCAATGTATCTCCCCCATCTCATCGAGTCTCCGTCACTAGTAACCAACTAAATTTATGGCCTCATATCTAATGGGTGGCTGATACCTACATACAAACATCTCGTAAGCCTCTCTGGTCTCTCGAGTCCTGATCAGTTGTACGACCGCAATGTGCTCCCATGCCCATACAAGAAGAAGCGTGCATCCTGGCCCTAGTGCCCTACCCTTACGATATTCGCACATGTGTAAATCATGATAGAGCTTCCTAAGAATAGTGTATCCCCACTAGTAATGGTCTCCATCCTCCACCATTCTACTAAGAACCCACGCCAAACCCATAGGGAATCCCTTGCCTGCATGATCAGGCATCAATCAACCTCCTATCAAACTAGCCAAGTATAAGGCCACCCGTCGTAATCGTGGTTGCATCGCCATCGCCCCTGTCCAAGACATCCACTGTCGTGTAGTTGGCAGATCTGCATACCTCCGACCGAGTTCCATCTCCATGTATGGATTTGAACCCTTGAAGCATTACTCGGGTATCATCCCCTAAATCGGCACTCTATAAATCCTCCACACGTCGTGAAGGGCGATAGTAGCTTCCCCCGTCAGGAAGTGAAAGCTCGAAGTGGTACTGTGCCACCTCTCGATCAAAGCAAACATAAGCGCATTATGTGCTCTTAGATGTGGCCAATGTCGTACATGCTCCAGCCCGCATAGTGTGACAATCCCCCACTCTACCGCAGTCAGCTCTTTCTCCAACACCATAGTCGTTGGGTAACACTCCCTCGCCCGGAAGGTGATGGTATCCTCCTGCATCCAGCAAGCTCATGTCAGACCTCAGATAGCATTCTAGGGCATTGAAAAATATCTCAGGCCCATTCGGGACATCGAAAAATGCTCCCAGACCCTTTTATTTCCTCTTCTTCCTCTCTTTTCTTCCATTTTTGGGTCAATCTGCACAGACAGCGGTTGACCCTTGTACACGGCGGACTTTCGCAGTCACCAGTCTGCGGAGCCAGCAGATCTTTGCAGACGCCAGTCTGCGGAGACGGTGTTTTACGCTACCGCCTCTTTGCCACGCAAATGGCGGAGTTCTAACTTTGTTGTTTTCGCTGTGCATTCCCCCTCTTTTTCAGCCCTCGCAGACGGAGATCGAGTGATCTCCTTCTGCGCAGCTGCCAATCTATGATCGATCGTCTGCGAGGACGGCAATCTGTTGATCGCTGTCTGCACTGCGCGTTGGCTTTTAGACGCATTTATGTCACCGTAGACATCTAAAAAGCATTAAATACGTAACAGACTAGGAGGTGGTCGATTACTCACCAGTGGTCCCGCATCTGTCAGTCGCTGGTGAACCCAAATGCACTCTCCAAGCTGTGCTCGCTCTCGCTTTGCTACCATCGCTCTCCTCTTCTCCTCTTTTTTTTCTCTTTGTGAGTGAAAATGACTTGTCTATGGGCCCCAGTGGACTATTTATAGCCCCTTGGGACCCGTTTCTTCCATCCTTCTCCCTATTCCCCATTCTAGTCCCCATTTTTCCTCCATTTTTCTTGGACACGCCATGTAATTGGTCTTCTTTCCCTGTTCTCCTGCCTTTTTCGAGAAAATTTTATTAAAAAAATTATTTTTTCCTATTATTTTCTCGAGGGGGCACCCTCCTCCACTCTTGCTGTCGTAGGATTTCCTGACCTCTCTGGGGCATCTTATTTTCTTTTCTTTGACAGGACACCACTTTCGACGCTGCATCAAAGAGGGGCAAAATGTAGATGTCTAAAATTGTTTTTATATTAATTTAATTAATATTCCCTTTACATTATAAATAATTTTAATTAATTAATTATATTTTTTATATTCTTCTATTTATTTAATTAAATATAATTCACTTTCCTTAGTATTTAAATTTAATTTAAATATTACCCCTTTAATGTATTAAATTTTATTTATATACATTATCCCTCATTAATTCCCTTTAAATAGATTTTAATTTATTTATTCCTCCACATGACTTAAATTCTACTAAACCAAATTAATCTAAATTTTAAATTTAGATTAAGCTAATTTGAACCTAGATCCTACCTTACCACACATCACTCTCACCAAATAGACCTACTCACTAATTAACTAAGGTTAATTAGGCTAATTTCTTTATTCCTACAATAATTAGTCATAATTATTTGCTCACACATGTGTGAGCAAATTTCCAAAAATCACCTTTTCCAAATAATTTGTATTTGGTGCCAACAAGGTTTCTTACACCCATCATGACACCTTCTTACACTTTCTAAAAGTGTTCTATTGGCCCAAATCTCTTACACCTCTTACAAGATCCTTCACATGTGTACTTTAAGTACACTTTGACCCATCACATCCAAAGTTGCTCACACGTGTGAGCAAAGTGGACCTCTTGCATGGCTTATGTGTCCCTCGTGTGGCACCTATGTGGATGCCACATGAGCTCTACCTCATCCAATCCCTCTCTCTCCAAAAAATCTATAAATAGAGGTCATTTTCAAGAGCAAATCATCTCTCATTTATGCATTGTTATCATGCTAGTTTAGTGCTAGAGTTTTTTAGTGCATTTTCATGTTTATGTTTCTTAAGAAATCTAGAAATCACATCCTAGGAATAATGGTGAATGAATCTAGTTCTTAGTTTCATTTTGGTCTTGCATAACATATTAGCATAGTTTGCATTTTCATTCTCATACTTTTGATGAATGGCTTGAGACAAGTTCCTCATACTTGTTCTTGAGCTTTTTCATTGTTTCATTAGCTTGCATTCTAGTTTCCATCAATCAAATCTAGTGGGATTATGATATTGTGTTGGGAGATCACACCGACAATTCTCTAAGAGCAAATCAATAAGGCTTGGGTGCACTTGTTTGGCTCATTGGAGGTTGTGATGGATCTCTTGTTGTTTTTGGTAGTATGCTTCTTAGACACGCACTAGTAGGAAAATAGAAATATATGACCAAATAAACTACCAAAAATTGTAGATAAATGACCAAATTTGGTCACGTGATCAGTGGTAGTTTATTGTCGGTCATTTATCTCGCGACCAAATTTATGACTAAACTATTTGTCATTTATTTGGTCATTTGGTAGTTTATTTTGTCATTTATTTGTTCATTTAGTAGTTTATTTGGTCATTTATTTGGTTGTTTATTTGATCATTTGGTAGTTTATTTGGTAATTTGGTAATTTATTTGGTCATTTATTTGGTTATTTGGTAGTTTATTTGGTCATTTTGTAGTTTATTTGGTCATTTGATAGTTTATTTGGTCATTTCACTACTACGTATAGTTGACTAATTCATGTTAGGGAACGATGGAATTGAACAACCAACCTCCTACTTGTAAAGCAGGTGCTCTTCCACTGAGCTAGAACCCTTTAAAGAGTAAATATACCCTTCAAAATTTCAAGTCTCTAAAGCCCCCAAACCCTAAACCCTAAACATGATTCTAGAGGCATAGCATGTCGCTTGCAAGGTATCATTCATTGTTACTGCCAAACATGTGTATCTTCATATGTTTGATTGTACCTATTAAAGAAATTAAAATTAGTTGGAAGATCTACCTTTTTCAAATAGTAGCATGGAATACGATATTATATTCAATCTGACACCTCTAAGAGAAAACTTTTCAAAAAGTTCAATTTTCATGTGCTCCCAACAATTTCATGTGTTCCAAAAACATATTAAGAAACACAAATTTACCATAAAATCTTATAAGGACTTGATAATGGCTGAAGATAGGAAACCGAAAATAGCTAACATTTGCAAAGGAAATTTGGAAGTTTCAACACCTGTGCTCAGATGGTAATTTTCAAGCATGTCAAGTAGCTCTCTTTAATTAACTATATTTCGTGTTAGGAACAGGTAAGATGTCGCACAGCCAAAATTAACCATGTTTCACCCAAACTACAATCAAGCAATAAGCTAAAAAATGCAAAAACCTACTGGAAATAAGGGTTGCATAAGAAACAAGGCAAGTGCACTACCTTAGAGCCTGCAAACCAACTCCAACAAAAATATTACTAATATCTTGGAGTCCATGGCTTCCCAACACTTTCAAAGTAGTGCCTGTAATTTTATTCAACGTAAATGTTAATCAAACAAAGATGTCATTCAATAAAACAACCTCTAATACTAAATTATAAGACACAAATCCAACAACAAATGGTAGAGAGACCAAAACATTTGTTTATAATTATCATATCAAACCAAAAACCTTACTTGGATGGCTTAGACCTAAAGATGTTAGTACTATATACAGTTTTGTTTCACTGCTCAGCAACAGTAGCTGGATTCACATATTTTAATTGACCATGAACACGTGTCTAGATCATGTTTTCTATTTTTCTTTTTATTTTGTATCTATGGTAAATAGCCCAGTATTGCTAGTTTTTTTATGTATGCAGGGTAATGGTTGATCAAATGAAATTGTATAGGGTTGTTAAAAGCACAGAGTTTTTGTATAAGTTTTAGGTGTTTTGGAAAATGTACGACAAAGGAAATGTATACTTTGAATATTTGGGCAGATGATAGGTTGATAGGGGATAGAAAGTAGGTGGTCATCGTTTGGTTTTTTGAAACAGACAATATACATGAAGATGATGGAATAAATACTTGTAAATTTTTAAATATAAATTAATATAAAAGCAACATTTCCCAAGCTTTAAAAAAAACTATTATGACCAAGTCCTCACCACATGTCAAATGTTGACAAAGCCTTGAATAACAATTACAATTGAATACCCCATAAACTGAATCAACTATAGCAAGCTCTCACATGTCATTTTACAATATCTATACTAAATTCAACTTCCATTATTCTTATTCCTAGAAGCACCAAAAGAATATATTTGGGTTAAAATAAGATTGCATGTCAAAAAATTATGCAGCCATATGTAGAGTATCAGAGAAAATTAAAAAGCAAGGTATGCCTGATAACATAGAAAGAAAACCCAAATCATAAAATAGATAATACTAAGATGGGATTTGAAATCAAAAGAAAATAAACCAATTTACTAAACATGGGCCATTTTGAAGACCAAGTCATGGAAACAGTCCAATAGGATCTTATTTTCTTGCAAAAGTGACCCCATCTAAATCTTGTAAAAGGATGTTCAAGAAAAATTCAGAGCACTACTTGAAATTCAAAGCAATTATTTTTATTGTTAAAAACTTTGCACTGTCAATAAACATAAGCAATGAAAGCTTCCAGAAATTACTCAAATACTTTTTTAAGAGCAATACTGCAAAATAAAGACCATCTACAAAAGAATCATCATCTTCTACTAGGGAGTATATAACTAGCAAATGAGCATTAGTGAAGCTAACAAAACAAGAGAAACAAAATCAAGAAGAAAAGAAAGCAAAACAAAGCTAAAGAGAATATAATATAAACCCAAAATTGAAATAACGTGTAATAATAACAAATGAATCCAGCGATTTTTAAAGTGTTCATAATCAGTTAAAATCTATGAATATGAACTCAGTTGTGACAGCAAGTGAAATACAATTTGGTTATCGCAAAAATTCAAGACATCTTTTAATACTTTCATTTATGATTTCTTGATATTTCACCTTTAATTCCTCAGTTGAAGGTTATAGCACTTGTTCAAGCACAAATTGATGTGTAAGGACATCTCCTACAAATGTTGAATGGCAGGATGATTTTACAGTGTTCATAGTCAATTAAAATTTGTGAATCTAGTTACTTAAATGTGTGACTCTTTTTCATCTACTATTGAACCACAGCATTCAAGCAGAAAAAAAGGCTGGCAACTAGAAAACCTAAGGCACATTTAATGTTGATATATGTTCATTTTCATTTATAAATTCTTAGTGGTGTCATTGTTAATTTGATTGACTTTTTAAATCTTTATATCTTATAATTTGATCTAAAATTCAGATTTCATTTCTTTAATATATTTGATTGATTTAATTGACTTTTTTAACACTCTAGCAAATCTAGTGACCATTTATTTATTTTTATCCAAATTTCACTTATGCAAAAGTGAATTCATTCCTACATCTATCCATTTAAAATGATTTAAACCTCATTTAGTATATTTGAATTATGATATCATTTTATTTTGTTTGTTTACCATTTTTTTTTCTTTTTTGGGTTATTTGAGATGGTTGTGCCTTATTACCTTTAATTGTTGATTTACTCAAAATATTCTAACATATAACAATTACTTTAAAGTAAAATAATTATACTTCAGGGTGAAAGTTAATGCTAGAGTATAATTCGAAAAATTATTATAATAGTTTTTGAGACATTAAATTAGTAATTACTAACTAATTTTATGTTTATGCAATTTTATGTTCAAATGAGATAACTTAGTATGATTGACTTATTAGACAATTTATGGTAAAAGATGTGTGCACCTTGTAGGTCATTTACACCCATTAGTGTAATAATTGGGTGCCACAATCATAGAAATTTTCAAATTTATTTAGTATTTCACTTATTTTAATCAAATCACAAAATTAAAATTTCAAAACTCATGTTCTCTCTTACTTTTAAAAAAAATATATGATAAGATATTGGTAGTAGAGTAAAATAGAAATCTAGTTTTTTTGTTGGTTTAGTTATTTTCAACCAATTATTACCATAATATTCAATTAATTTTATTTTCAAGAGTATTAAAAATAAGATAAAATGTAGTTTGTAGAAAAAAATTAAAATTTCTAATCCAATAATTTGTATATGCATATATTTTATTTTTTGAGTTTCTTTTCCTCTAATCAAAGTAAAAATATACTAATCAAAATATAAGCATTACTAAAAAATAATAAATAACCAAATGAAATATTAGTGAAATTAGTAGATATAGAATATAACTAGAAAATAATAATTATATTTATGTTTAATGAAATGTATTGATATATTTATACATATCATAATTAATTGCATATTACACTTATTTAATGATAAATTAAAATTACATATAAATTAAATTAAATTTGGTTTATACTAAATTTTAATATATATTTAAATGTTTAGATTTTCAATTATTAATCATAAAAATATATTTTCTTTTAAAATTCTATAGAATATATATATTATTTATATTTAAATTTAATATTACACTACATTGTAGTTCATACCATTTTATATAATATTTAATATTTTCTTTAAATAAAGATCAAATAAAACTTTCATTCAAAACAAATTTCACCCGAGTTTTTTCTGTGTTTCTAACGGCCTTAATTCATCCGTCCATTTTAAGCGCTATTCAACTCAATATTAACAACAAAAAATCAGTTATGCACATGGTTGTATTCATACATGATGGGTGTTGTATAGACGTTGCCAATTCTTTATATGTCTGTCTAAACACGAAAAAGAAAACATGCCCTGAAACTCCAATTTTCAATCTAGTGTTTGAAACGGTAGCATGGAAGAAATAAGGACTTGAAATTTTCAGCCTAAATCGAATTCAAAACCTTCTCTTCAATAATAAGGCAATTCGCAGCTCATTAGAATAGCTTTTCCAATTTGAACGGCAGACACAATGCTCAGAAATATAATTTGACATATATACAAGCTCCTCCGCGCCTTGCACAATAATGAAAGGTTTCGGAATAATACTTTGTGGGAATCTTATGCAGGGTTAAATTTCATTTGATTTGAATATCTTCACCTTCACAAACTATAGGTTTTTTTTGTTTAGTAATCGAAAGATCAAAAGTCAAAATAATTAGACAAAGGAATTAGGATACATTTATATTTATTTAAGTATATTATTAAAATTTATGCATTATCTACTATTCATGTGGCTAGTGCGAACGCTAAGCCTTTTTCGCATTAAGGGTTGTAAATTCTTTTGGTTCAATTTCTATCATAAATAAAAAGCAAACGTCCCTTGGTAGATAAGAAATGGCCAATATTTGGTGTCATAAGCTCGGGTCTAATTGTTAGTGTGAATAAGGTTATGCCCTTGCTAATTCCTAAGTGTGGTCCTATTGACATGATTAAGTTTACTTAGGTCCTAGGAACCTTTCTATAAGTTTTAGTTGTCAGAAAATTTTATCTTTTGACATTTAATTCTAATGTCTTGGGTCATGTAATAATTGTCAAGTTAATTGCCATATAACATAAGATTAAGACACATCATAATCTCAAGGCTAATCCTCTCTAGTAAGCTATCCTCACCATTTTCTCTCTTACGTAAGGTTATCTTTAGTTTGCAAGTGATCATGAGGTGTGGAGAGTTCACATCTACTCTACACTAATGTAGTTTATGTTAGTGCGCAACACAATTTTCTCATGTGATAAAATTTAGTTGTGCTATGTTTGCAAGACTTTCAAAAGTACCATGCATTGAAATTTCCATTATAGGACCAACTTTAATTGTTGCGTAAGGCTAAAGTAGACTAATACTTTTTTCATTGTTGTGCAAGGCCAAAATAGTCTAATACTTTAGTTGGTATAATTGACATCTTGGTACAAGGTATGAATGTGATATAACTGTTGGAAATAATGGGAAGTGTGTACTGAGAGGGAAGGGATGAATCAGTACCTCTAAAAATTTTATCTCTTTTAACCTTTATCCATTGTGTAATCAATTGTATAACCAACCATCTGATCTATACTATCTTTGTGTAAGATATATCAATTCCTTAACTTTAACAAACATGTAAACATTCATAGAAACATTCATGAAAATAATTGACTCATAACACAATATATGGTAACGCAGAAAACCCCTGTTAGAAGGTAAAAACTGTGGTAGGGATGACACCCACAAAATCTTTACTATCTGCAAATTGGAAGGGGTCGGTTAAGGCTTACAATTTGATCACTTATGATGATCTACCATGTTAGGAGTATTATGTGGAGACTGGTTAAGGTCTACTCTGTTAAGAGCTTTAGCAACACTGTTTAGTGTGCACTCGGTTAAGAGATTTACAATAGGATTGTTAAATCCATCTTTCTTGAAAGTATTTCTTCTATTTGCTACATTTGTTAGAATGCAGACAAAAATACTCATTGACCTGAGTGTATGCAATCTAACAATTGTTGATTACATATCCATTACAAATCACATGTATAAATGTATCACCTAATGTGATTGATTAATACCTATGTTTCTCGATAGCCAGTGTTCTTGGTTCTTGATAACCAAATTCATCTTTTGATGTTCTGCTTCTTGAAACTTTTAATTTGATCCATAGATGTGCTTGTTGGCTACATTCATCTTCTCATCCATTATAATTGAATGATTACAACATATATTTATAAGATAGATTGACCTAATTAAGTTTCATGTATTACAACTTAACTCTATGATCAAAGGTTTACAACTTGACCTTGATCTCCTAGTCTGCATGTTTCTAAAAAGTTAGATTGATTAAAACAATTACAATAATGTTTCTTTTTCCTCAACAAATGGATTTAAAACAAATCAAAACTCTATAAATAGAATATAGTTGTTTTATCTGACGTGGAAGTCAGATCCACTTTTCTCAGGATATAACTGTCTTTCGGTGTCTAATGCTCGGTTTGCTCTGAAACCAGTTTGACTGTCTTTCGGTGTTCCTTGGTTGAACTGTCCGTCGAGTTCTTCTCTTGTTTATTCTCTCGTTTTGCATTTTATTTTGCTCATCGAGTTCCACTTTATCATGATCAGGTTGCACTTTCGGTTTACACTTCAAAACTGTGTCGTCGGTTTTCTCCTTGCTTAGCAATTTCGGTTTGAACTAAAAACCTGACTTTTGGTGTAGTGTAACCGATGGTTTATTACAATTTTTTTCTCTTTGTATACTAATGGCAAAACTTTATGTCATCAATCTCCCCCTTTGACATTAGTATCAAAAACTGATATGTGCAGAATACTAAAGAGTTATAGTATGTACACCTTGTATATTACTTAGTCATTTCATGAATTCCCCTATGCATATGTCGGTATAGTATAGTATATGTGTATGTACACTTGTCTTTATACTATTTCTTCCTTTTCTGCTTTGTGCTATATTTTCTTTTTCCCATTTTTTCTCCTTTGTACATATCATTTCACTTTTCCCCCTTTTTTGATAGTAAGGGCAAAGGTGTATACCTATAGCTTATCAAAAATATGAGAGTGAGAGAACTTCATTTCTTCCATCATCTTCTCTCATTTCTCCTTAAGATGCTCAAGAGCCATATGCTCTAATGTGAACCGGGCATGCATGTCATAGATGTCTGCTACAGACATCTCAGGGGTTGCAATAAGTTGCCTTGCTGAACTTAGGTGTGTCTATAGAAGTGTGAGGTTCGGTAATAGTAGAGACTGTATCTCAGTAACCTCCTCTCTGAACTGTGATTATGCTTCCCAAAGTTCTTGTCTTAACCATTTGATCTCAATGATCTTCTCATATTGCAATTTGATTGCATTTCCATCTGTGGTTAGACTTTGTGCACTTGCAGTTAGATCGGAATCGATCTTTCCAATCTTGTCATTGTTATCGTTTGTAAATTTCTCTAGAGTGCATAGCTTTTGTATTAAGGAAACAACTTCAGTACTGATTGGATCTAATTCATTTGTTAACTCTGAAAGCTTTACCTTATTCTCTGCCACTTCTTGGCTGATCTTTTCTGTCAATTTGTATTGAAACTTTTGTTTTGCTCGCTCCTCAATTGCCTTTTCTGCATCTACATTCTGTGTTGTGATGGCTTCGGTGAGGACGGCAAGTTGATCTAGAATGGGAGCATTGTGATCAACATCAATTTCAGGAACTATCCGGCTCAAGATGTCCCTTGTGTTCTCCAGTACCAATGAATCTCGGTGTTGCATCTTAAGTTTTTCCTGCAAATCTTTCCTTTGACAGATTTCTCCATATTCTTGGAGTGATTCAAAATCTAAGGTAGTTGGGTCACATTTTGGTATTTCTATGATTTCATCAAGTGTGACTTCCAACTTGCTCTTCTTTGTTTTCTTCTTCTTCTTTTGGGATCCACATGTATGTAAAACCATAGCCAGCTTCTTTGCTTGGTCTGATGTGCTACTTGATGGCTTCTGAGGTGTTGTACCTTTCTCTTGTTGCTCGGTGTTTCCCTGTCAATTGTCTGAGGACGTCTCCTTATCAACCTTCGGTGTATCTACAGCTTCGCCTTTTGTGTCCTTTGGCGTGGTATCAACTGTCTTTTCTTGCTCATATTTCTCTATTTGTTGCACTTCATCAACATCTTTCTCGGTGCTATCTCCATCTTTTTGTTCTTCATCAATGACATTTTGTTCATCGATTGTGTCCTTTTCTTCAGATGTATCTTTTTTCTCATCATTACCCTTATCTTCGGGTATGCTTGCATTGGGCTCAGGGGTCTTCTCCTTCTGTGAGATTATATTGATTGCTTGAATCAATAGTGGCATCTAGCCCGGTATGTGTACTTGTGTAGCATCAATTGCAGTGTCATGTTTGCCAGTTTTATCCTTGACAGCAGTGACATCTTCATCTTTCTGAATTTCATTTGAAGGATCATCGGTGATGTCAATAATAGTATTATCCACAGTAGTGTCCGGCCATGTCTCATTTGCAATATCCATATTTTTGTTGCCTGTAGTGTCCAATTCTAATGTTGTGACATTTTCATCATTGATAGTAATTTGTTCGGGGCTTGCCTCCTCAGTAGGTCGATTGAGTATTTTACTCCAAATTTTGTTACTATCCTTTTCTAGCTCTATAAGCTTGCCCTGTAGAACTTTGTAAGCTCTCATCTTGGGTGAGAACTCCTTTGTATGTTTCTTCATCATCTCCTGGATTTCTTCCATTTTTTATTCGGGAGGCATAAGAGAAACTAGGACTATTTCCCTTATCTCGTTTTCATTCTTTAATGCATAAGTCCATCTGGCAGATAATCTATCATGTAGTACTTTTGGCATTTTGTCATCAAATTGTACCAGTACATATTTGAAGTTTATCATTTTTTTTATCAATGCTTCCTCAACCTTGTTCTGATGATCGGACTCTAATGTTAGCCACTTTCTTACCTTGGTGTTGGTTAAGCCACCTCTTTTTGCAATTGACTCACATATCTCATCAATAGTTTCAGGAATCTTAGTCTTTTCTGTTTGAACAGATTCATCTTGCTTTATGTCCTCCGTGTCTTCCTTATTTAGGATTAGCTTCCTTCTCCTCTTTGGTGCTTTGGACTGTTTGGTTGGAGGCTTTCTCTTATATTTCCTCACTTGACCTTTCTTTATAGGTGAAGGACTAGTATCCTTTGTTGTCTGACTCCTTGTCCTGGATGCAGCTGTAGTCCTAGGCTTCTTAGCTAGTGGAGGTAATGGTGTATCTAACTCTGTAGACTCTGAGTCACTCTCCTTCTCAACTTCACCAACGGGTGACTGTCCCTCTATTTCTTCTATCTTTTCAGTTTCCTCTTCTGATACCGACAGTCTTTTCTTCAAGTTCTTGACCATCTTGTCTTTCTTTCTATCAATCTTCTTTACAACCAAGCCAGTTTTAATCCTTTCTTTGGCTTCTTCATACGTACCAAACTTAGGTTGTGTTTTATCTAATGGCTCATTTACTAATGCCTCAATTGCATTAGATGCTTGATCTATGTTTACCTCATAGTCAAGTGGAGATAGTCATGTTGCTCTTGGTACAGCTGGCTTAATGTATGTGTAGTCAGTGTCTACCATAAAGCAAGTGTTAGTTTTGAACTTTTCAATTAGTTGTTGTGGGATCCTTACTCTCTTCTGCATTCTCTCCTTGAATCCAGCAAAGTATTCATCCATGACTGACTCAAAAATATCTCCTAGTGATTTTATAAACTCACTAATATGTATGGTCATTGGTCTTGTTGTGTCCCATTGCACATTTCCTATAGATGGGAAAGATTCTTGGAAATAAAAGAATATGCACATGATAAGTGAACCAAACTTACATGAATTTGTCTTTGCATTTCTTATTGTCTTGAAGTTCTCTTCTAGCTGCTTGAGTAGAAGTTCTGACAGATCCAACTGAATTCCCTTCTTGACAATCTTGTATGATGTATCCACTACTTCGGATGCAATGTTGTTCATCCTACTATCCTGAAAGAACTTGTATCCTAAGACACATGCTCCAAATTTCAGTTCATCATCATTGATGGTGGATACTCTTAGTCCTCTTCCATCCCATGTAGCTCTAGTATTCTTCTCAATTTCAGCTTTAGGCGGGTGCTTCAATGCCTTTACCATATCGGTTATTGGATAACCGGTGACAGCATGTATAACATCTCTTGTTATCGGTTTAGGCTCATCTTTCCATAACTTTCGGTCATGTATCCTACTCAGTACTAACTAAATCCATTCGGTCTTGAATTCTTTCAGGAACCATAGGGCATTTGCGAGCCCTTTTACCTCGATGTATTTGTGCTCATCCTTAATAGTGTCATCATCGTTGCATAGCTTCTTGAAAGCTTGTTCCACTTCTAGGTCTCTGATTTCTGCTATCTTGCAGTGTATGTATGCTCGCACGTCTTCGACGAGCAAAACCCTGGCTGGTATTCTTGAGAATGCTCCAGCATTGTCGAGTTGCGAGGCAACCTCTGGACATATCTTATAATGTGGTTCCTCACAAGTTGAGTTCTTGATAAGATTGATCTTGTTCTTCTTAACACTCTTGAGTTTAGCGGTTCTTGATGTAGTTGCCATTGTTTTTGAAATTAGGGATTTCCTGTAAATGATAAACAGAGTTCTCAGTTTATCCTTGGTACTTACTTTTCACCTTTGTAGCTGTAAGTGATCTGTTGGTGTGCTTGTGAATCGAGTTGGAGTCGCTCTGTAATGTTGTTGCTTCGTGCTCTATTTTCGCTCTGGTCGCTTCGCTTTAATTGCTTGGTGAAGAATGAAACCCTTCCGTCGTCTATTTATAGACTTTTCCCTAAGTCGAGTCATTAATGCTCAACAACCTCTCGGTGTGTGAAGATGGAGCCCTTGGGTGATATACTAACTTCTCTTTCGGTGACCACGCGATGCTTCAGGGCAGTCATTAACTTATTACTTTTACCAACGGATTTCAGTGTATGGCGAAGACAACTTTGTCAACTCACATGATTACCGACGGATCTCGGTTTACACTAGCAATTTATCCTTTCTGTGTTAACCGACGATTCTCGGTAAGTATAGACAACTTAGCTTTGAATGTATACCGATGCATTTCGGTATTTATTGACCGATGATATTGAATTCATAGAATTATAACAAGTAATACCATAGTGCATCTATAATCATGTTGATTTGGTATATTGACTATGTATAATAGAACTGATGCAAAATATAACTTGGTATAATGCAGTTCCATACTTACTTGTTTTGCTTAGGTGGGGTGGTGATGTCACCAGATCCATTGGATAAGGTGTCACCAATTGCATTGCTCGGTCCAGCTTCATCAGTGTTTGTAGCTTTCCTCCACATTTTGTTTCTCATCTTCTTGATGTCTTCAATGGTGTTTCCATTGGCAAAGGTGATGGTCTCTGTCATTCGGTCTTTACAGTCTTTCTTCAGATGACCAACTTTACGACAGTGTAGACATGTCATTCAGGGGTTAGTCCAGCCTCTAGACTTTCTTGTCCATTGTCTCATACAGATTGTAGCTATGTGACCAAATCTTTCACAGGCTGTACAATTTGCCCATGTGTTGTAATCCCAAACATACTAGTTACCGACTCTTTTCAGTTGATAGGCAATTTCTTCACCTTTAGGCTTCCATGCTTGCTTTTTCTTCTTCCAGCATTCAAGATTAGTGTGCCCATGCATTTTGCAAGTAGGACAATATTTGTCCATGTAGGTTTCCTTCTTAAGTTGTTTCATCTCAGATTTGCATTCATATGTTTTATGTCCTTTCTTGGTACATTTATAATAGATTACTATGAATGAAGATGTGGATTTAGGAATACCTTTCATTTTGCTCCTGCAAACATTTGATGTATGGCCTTGATTTCCACAGTGATTGCATGTTATCTTTCTTGGTCTTGGATTTGCATAGGCATTCTTTGGATCAGCTTGATTGGGTGATTCTTCATTCTCGGTATAGCCTAGTCCGGTATTGTTGTTGGCTCTCCTTTGTCCATCAAGAAAATCATCCATCCTTTTATTGCTTTCTTCATCTCTCTGGATTATTTCATTATGTTGTTGTTGAATTCTTACTTCTTGTTTCAGCTTTTCATTTTCTTCCCTTAGCTCACCGATAGCTTTTATTATTTCAATGAGTTCTGTATTCATTCTGTTTGCCTCTTGACTCGTAAGAATAATCTGATTTGTGATCTCATGATGATGTTCTGTAAGTCTTTGTATTTCTAACTCTTCCTCTTGTAGTTTTTCAGTAATCTTCCTTCTCTAACCAATAGCTAGTGTTCTCTCTTGCTTAGCTTGTCTAGCATTGTTCATGACATCAATCATTCTTACCATCTGTGTCTCTTGACCGATTTGCAGAGATTTCACTTGTCCAGCCAGATGTTGATTGATTTCTGTAGAAACTGATGAAAGATTAGATTCAATTCCAAGATCCAGCTGCATGCAAAAACCTGTCACAAGAAATGAAGCGAAAGAGGGAAAAAGCGAAACTCAGATTTTACTCAAAAGATGAGAGCAAAAATATTATCTGAATTAATGAAAG
>MU227424.1:2674798-2696928 GCA_018584345.1 Thuja plicata
AAAGTTCGACCTTATAAAGGTGAACAAACCCTAAAACTAAAAGCTAGGATGCGCATTATTAATTAATAACTAATTAATGATGCACCTAAGAGAAAGCATAAGCTAAAAGAGTAATAATACTCTAACAATTTCATTTAAGCTTGTGATGCTTTCTTCTGATGTATCTGATGCTTTGCTAGTTGTAGATCCCGAAGACTCAAATAGATCTGGCATCTCTTCTTCTTGGTAGTTTGTTTCATTACAGCGAGATGTCATAATCTTTCTTTCATCTAACAGTTGTGTCATCTTGATTCTAGCTTCTTTATATTGCTCATAGAATATCTGAATTTCTAGCTTCTGATTCTCAATACTTTTGTCAAGTTTGTACTTCTCCATTGTATGATATTTGCTCTTAAGTCTTTTAAGCTTTCCAAATAAGAGATCTAGCTCTGATACCAATTGTTGGAAATAATGGGAAGTGTGTACTAAGAGGGGAGGGGTGAATAAGTACCTCTGAAACTTTTATCTATTTTAACCTTTATCCATTGTGTAATCAATTGTATAACCAACCATCTGATCTATATTATCTTTGTGTAAGATATATCAATTCCTTAACTTTAACAAACATGTAAACATTCATGAAAGTAATTGACTCATAACACAATATATGGTAACGCAGAAAACCCCTGTTAGAAGGTAAAAACTGCGGTGGGAATGGCACCCACAAAATCTTCACTATCTGCAGATTGGAAGAAGTCGGTTAAGGCTTACAATTTGATCACTTCTGATGATCTACCCTGTTAGGAGTATTATGTGGAGACTAGTTAAGGTCTACTCTGTTAAAAGCTTTAGCAACACTGTTTAGTGTGCACTCGGTTAAGAGATTTACAATAGGATTGTTAAATCCACCTTTCTTGAAAGGATTTCTTCTATTTGCTACACTTGTTAGAATGCAAACAAAAATACTCATTAACCTGAGTGTATGCAATCTAACGATTGTTGATTACAGATCCATTACAAACCACATGTATAAATGTATCACCTAATGTTATTGATTAATACCTTTGTTGCTCGATAGCCGGTGTTCTTGGTTCTTGATAACCAAATTCATCTTTTGTTGTTCTGCTTCTTGAAACTTTTAGTCTGATCCATAGATGTGCTTGTTGGCTATATTCATCCTCTCATCCATTATAATTGAATGATTACAACATCTATTCATAAGATAGATTGACCTAATTAAGTTTCACGTATTCTAACTTGACTCTATGATCAAAGGTTTACAACTTGACCTTGATCTCCTAGTTTGCATGTTTTTAATCAGTTAGACTGATTAAAACAATTACAATAATGTTTCTTGTTCATCAAGAAATGGATTTAAAACAAATCAAAACTCTATAAATAGAATATAACTGTTTTATCTGACGTGGAAATCAAATCCACTTTTCTCAGGATATAACTGTCTTTCAGTATCTATTGCTCGGTTTGCTCTTAAATCAGTTTGACTGTCTTTCGGTGTTCCTTGGTTGAATTGTCTGTCGGGTTCCTCTCTTGTTTGTTCTCTCGATTTGCACTGTATTCTGCTCGTCGGGTTCCACTATCGGTTTACTCCTGTCGAGTTCCACTTTATCATGATCGGGTTGCACTTTCGATTTACACTTCAAAACCGTGTCGTCAATTTTCTCTTTGCTTAGCAATTTCAATTTGAACTGAAAACCTAACTTTCAGAGTAGTGTAACCGATGGTTTATTACAACTGTTTTTTCTTTGTATACTAATGGCAAAACTTTGTCATCAATAACCTAAGATTTTTCATATGACGGAGTTAATGACATCAAAACATGTATCATTTCTTATATCAATAAGCATTTTGCTCCTTATCTAGTTTTCAAAATGCAAATAATGATGATGATGGAATTCAACTCCATAGCGTCAAGTTAGTATCAATATACCTATACCCCCATCTCCAAACACCCCCATCTCTTATTTTTGAAAAATAGTCATACCACTACTAGTACCAGTCTCCAAGACCTATACCCCCATCTCCAAACACCCCCATCTCTTATTTTTGAAAAATAGTCATACCACTACCGGTACCAGTCTCCAAGACCTCCAAATCTCCCCATCTCCAAATAACCTTGATAAATAGTAATTATAAAACAATTATGAAATGTGGAATATCCACACTAATTACAAAGCAATATCTGGTTGTTCCTAAGATTACATTGTAATTAATAAAAATATTCTATTATAAAATATCTACACAAATTACAGAACGATTTCCAAAATGAAGTACCCACACTAATTATAAAACAATATCCAAAATGAAAAATAAAATATCCACGCCAATTACAAAACAACATCAGAAATATAGGAATAGCTCTTTAACATGAATCTTACCAAATCTTAAATGTAAAGAATATCCAAAATATTAGAATAACCTTTTGACAAGAATTTTACTGAATCTTTAATGCTTATTAATTAATTATGTTGTTCATTATCCAAAATATAGGAAAAACAGTTCTCATGTTTTAGATTGTGTCAATAATAGAATATATAGCACGCCTCCCTTAAACAAGAAGTGTATCTTAAGGTCGCTATTCTTTCCTGCAGGCTGCGTCGACCTTCCATGCTTCCTTTACACAAACGCCCTGCAAATAAAATGGTAAATATGCCATGCAATAGCGGTTTAAAATCAGGGATAAAAATTATACGAATAAATCAGGCAGTTCAGCAGATTTTTTACCACGATTTTCCTGCAATTTTATCTCGTTTACTCGACAAAAAATCGTGGGAATTGGCCGAAAAGGCACTGATTCGCCTTAATTTTTTGCCATTTATTGCTTCAATACATTATATGTATACGAAATCAAAACCAAGCTTGGTAAAATTAGCCATCATTCACTTACAATAAATATGCAAAGTGCATTGCTCTCTCAGATTGTTATCTCACCATGAAGACATGTTAAAAAGATGGTTACCAGAATAAGAAACAAATCAGGCACCATTTAAATCTATATCAAGCTTTGAAGTGTAAGGTCATACAAATACATTACAATAGATAGCACACGCATTCAGGTCAGGAAAGAATTCAAAACCACCACAATCGCACAGCTCTTTCGGGCCTCCACCCAAAAAAAAAAAGTGAGTTTCTGTCGTGAACATGACTTCTGGACAACCCTCGCAGAATAATTAAGGATAGACGCAACAAAACCACAACCAAAACCAAATCAAGACCTACATTGCATCTTCTTCCTCTTCATACTCAGCCTCATCATCAGCTGTTGCATCTTGATATTGCTGGTACTCTGAAACTAAATCATTCATATTACTCTCTGCCTCTGTGAACTCCATCTCATCCATGCCCTCCCCTGTATACCAATGCAAGAAGGCCTTTCTCCTAAACATAGCAGTGAATTGTTCACTAACACGCCTGAACATTTCCTGAATTGAAGTAGAGTTTCCAATAAAAGTTGATGCCATCTTAAGTCCCCTTGGAGGAATATCACAGACACTGGATTTCACATTGTTTGGTATCCACTCTACAAAATAAGAAGAGTTCTTGTTCTGAACATTCAACATTTGCTCGTCTACCTCTTTGGTGCTCATGCGTCCACGAAACATGGCAGAGGCTGTCAGATAACGCCCATGTCTTGGATCAGCTGCACACATCATGTTTTTGGCATCCCACATTTGCTGGGTAAGTTCAGGCACAGTCAGAGAGCGGTAAACTTGAGATCCCCGAGATGTCAAAGGCGCAAATCCCACCATAAAAAAGTGTAAGCGAGGGAAAGGAATCAAGTTGACTGCAAGTTTGCGCAAATCAGAGTTTAATTGTCCAGGGAACCTAAGGCAGCAAGTGCATCCGCTCATTGTGGCAGATATCAAATGGTTAAGATCTCCAACTGCAGACAATTGAAATAAATATCAGAATGAATAGCCGCCCACAAGGGAGAGATTTTTAAAAACAAAACCTGTGTTGTAAGTCTAATAAAGAAGAAAAATCGCAAAATGCTAACCCCAGCCTTTTGTGACATTTATAGTTCATGCTACATGATACCCTTGCAGACAAAACATATGCGTATCATGTCAATCCAAAACAACCATTTCTTAAGCCATAATGATGGGTTTGAGGATCCTCTTAGCACCCAAGCAATAGGTTTTACAGATACATCTTACAACCAATACATTCAAAAAGGAATGGCAGCACCTATGCACTACTAGCGATGGCAACTACACCAATTGTTAACAATTATGGGAGAAGCCCTCTGCTTGATTGCAAAAACGTCATTTTCTGTCGACAGGCCCTAAAAATTACAACTAGAAGAAATGATTAGGCACTTACAAGTAGGGGTTGTTAGTTTTAATGTTCTGAAGCAAATATCATAAAGCGCTTCATTGTCCAGGACCATGCATTCGTCTGCATTCTCTACTAATTGATGAACAGAAAGAGTTGCATTGTAAGGCTCTACCACTGTGTCCGATACCTTAGGCGATGGGAAAACAGAGAAAGTTAACATCATTCTATCTGGATACTCCTCCCTGATTTTGGAGATCAAGAGAGTTCCCATTCCTGATCCTGTGCCTCCCCCCAATGAATGGCAAACTTGAAATCCTGTAAATCATACAACAAGGTAACAATAATCATCAGATAACACGAACACATAATAACAAGAAAATTTGACCACCTCAATACATTTCACATCAGAGAGCAAAATTTTAAAAACACCACAGACAAGCACCAAATACTAACAATCGGCCAAATTAATGTTAGGAAAGCAGCGGTGCAAAAACGCTTTCCAAATGCCAAATTAACAGGGAAATATGCAAGAACAATTTTACAGAGATGTGTAGATAAATAAAACAATAAAGATATCAGAAATAGAACACAGAGAAAACACAAGATTTAACATGGGAAACCCTTCCAGGAAAAAACCCACCACCACAAAAAACCCCGAGTGACTTTGTATTTCAGTAAACAAAGTTACATACAAAACTCTGATTTTTCACAGGCTCAGATTGCTATCACAATCAACCTGGTTTTTTCATACATTACCAATTCTAACAAATTCTTGCAGCCATTAAAACATACTGCAAACCGTTCCAGAATTCGGTACACAAAGAGCTACCGGCAAAACGGTCTGCCAACCGTCTGTCACAACCAACCACCTGCGCAACTGGCCGTATTCCATCAAGCACTCATTTTCACCGTACACAAGGAAAGGGCTTCATCGTACTGGCTGTACGGACCACACACACCCACTCCACCGTACTTGCCACACGGTCAAAACATATGCGTTTGACCCCTCACCGTATGGTGAGTTTGCCTCCGCTGTATGTGATCTTGTCGTACGGTGATATTGCCTCTGTCGGAGTGGTCTTGCCGTACGGTGATATTGCCTCCGCCGGACTAGTCTTGTCGTACGGTGATATTGTCATGCCTCCGCTGTACGTGGTCTTACCGTACGTTGATGTTTCCATGCCTCCGTCGTACATGGTCTTGTCGTACGTTGATGTTTCCATGCCTCCGTCGTACATGGTCTTGCCGTACGGTGATATTTCCATGCCTCTGTCGTACGTGCTCTTGCCGCATGTTGACTCTCACTTTGTGACTTCTTAACAATATCCCACTTGACGAAGTGCGGAGTCAATCAGCACAACTAACAAGAGTCAAGGGTTTTAAGTCCCATGGAGGTTGTGCACCAATTGAACTTAGTTGTGTTCACCGACTTCGTTAGGACATCTGCAGCATTCTCCTGAGTGTCAACCTTTTCTAGATTTACCTTTCCATCTTCGACCATGTAAAGTACAAAGTGATATTGTACATCAATGTGTTTTGTTCTCGCATGGAAAGTTGAATTTTTCGCTAAACATAATGCACTCTGACAGTCAGAGAAGATAGTGATTCTCCCTGCATCAAAACCAACATCAGAACACAAACGCTTAAGCCAAACAACTTCTTGGCATGCACGAGTCAAGGCCATGTACTCCACCTCAATTGTAGATAATGCGGCAACACTCTGTCGTTTGCTCATCCAACTGATGGCACCACCATTCACTGTGAATACATATCCACTGGTGGATCTTCTTCTATCAATGCCCCCTGCCCAATCAAAGTTCGCATAACCTTGAATGCTGACGAACCTATTTGATCCTAATGAGTTACCTTGATAGCATAACGCGTATTGTGACGTACCCTTCAAATATCTCAGAACTCTTTTCACAGCATCCCAACGTGATTTGCCTGGATTTGCCATAAACTGACTCAATACTCCCACTGCTCGTGCAATGTTTGGTCTCGTACTGACCATTGCATACATGAGACTACCAACAACACTTGCATAAGGTATCCGCTTCATGTCTTCAATCTCATCTGGAGATTTTGGACTGTCATTGACGGATAGCTTCGTTCCATGTAACATTGGAACTACTTGTTGCTTGCAATCATTCATATTAAATCTCTCAAGAACATTGGTAATATATTTGCTCTGGCTGAGCCAAAGCTTCCTGCCAACCCTATCCCTTCTGATTTCCATCCCCAAAATGAATTTTACCGACCCTAAATTTTTCATTTCAAATTTCAAGGAAAGTTGAGATTTTAATTCTGAGATCATTTCCTTACTATTGCCTATGAACAACATATCTACATATAGAGCAATTATAAGTATTTGATCACCTTCAGCTTTATAATATACATAGTGATCAGATTTAGATCTCGTAAAACCCAAAGACAAAACATATGTATCATACTTTTGATACCACATTCTGGGTGACTGTTTCAAACCATAAAGAGACTTCTTCATCTTACATACTAGATGCTCTTTACCTTTTTCTACAAAGTACTCCGGTTGGGACATATATATCTCTTCTTCAAGATCACCATGAAGACACGTCGTCATTACATCCATCTGCTCAATTTCAAAGTCATGCACCGTTGCAAGTGACATCAGAAACCTGATAGATGTTTAGCTTAGCTACAGAAGAAAATATTTCTCCATAATCAATCCCTTCTTTCAGAGAATACCCCTTCGCAACCAATCTCGCCTTGTACTTGTCAATGTTGCCATCTAGACCGTACTTCTTAAATACCCACTTACAACCCACGGGCTTTCTACCTTTAGGCAAGGGTACGAGATCCCAAGTTCCATTCTTCTCCAAGGATTTCATTTCATCCTTCATGGCGTTCAACCAAGAATATGAATCCAACATATTAATTGCTTCTTTAACAGTCCTAGGCTTATCAACGTTCGTAAGCAAAGCATAGGCACAATTAACATTCAACATAGAATAATTAAACCGTTCCAGTGAATAGTCATACCTATCAGGTTGCCACCTCTCCCGAGTAGATCTCTTCACCTCCTGTGGTAAAGCTTCATGAGGTTCAATATGAGGTTCATAATCATGTTCTTCTGAACTCGTACTCGAACTCTCCTCATCCTCATTCTCGGGTAATTCTAGATTTTCATTCTCAAGTTCATTTGAAGTCTGTAATACCTCCCTTTCAAAAGCTAAAGGAATTTTAACAGCTTCCTTTGTCTTTTCAGTCTTCTCTGGCTGAGATAATGAGGCAGGTTTCATCTCACGAAAAATAACACTCCTGCTGTACAACACTTTTTCAGTGAGAGGGTTCCATAACTTGTATCCCTTCACACCAATGTCATACCCAATGAAGATACACTTCACCGCTTTGTTATCTAACTTTGACCTAGTCACATCAGGTACATGAGCGTACGCCTCACAGCCAAAGACACGCAAATGTCTTAACGAGGGCTTCTTACCAGACCATGCTTCCATAGGTGTTTTGTCCGTCACCGCTGCCGTAGGAGAACGGTTCAACAAGTAACACGCTGTAGCCACTACTTCGGCCCAGAACTTCTGCTCTAGACCAACACTACCCGATATGCTCCTTGCTCTCTCCATCAACGACCGATTCATCCTTTCCACTACTCCATTCTGTTGCGGAGTATAAGGAGTCATCTTATGCCTCTTAATGCCATGATCTACACAGAATTTGTCAAAATTTGCATTGCAAAACTCGCCACCATTATCCATCCTTAAGCATTTAATCTTTCTTCCAGTCTGATTTTCAACAAGACTTTTAAATTCCTTAAGCCGAGTGAACACTTCTGATTTACTCTTCAAAAAATAAATGAATGTTTTCCTTGAATAATCATCAATAAATGATACATAATATCTTGACTTAGACAAAGAAGGAACATCCACAGGACCAAATACATCAAAGTGAATATAATTCAACAAACCAAAAGATTTTTGAGAACTGGAATCAAACTGAACACAGTTTTGCTTTCCATAGATGCAACGTTTGCAGAAATCAAATTCAAGGTTACAATCAACCAAACCCTCAACTAGGTTTTTATTCTTCAAGGTTTTTAAACCTTTCTTGCCAATATGGCCAAGCTTATGATGCCAGAGCATTGTTTTCTCTGCAAGAAGTTTAACTTCCATCGCATTTACACCACGTGTTATCATCTTAATTTTATCAAACTTTACAGAGACACTATTACAGCATACAAGTTTGGCATCTAACTTATACAGTGTTCCAATGCGTTCACCCTTAGCTAAAACAATAGAACCCCTAGTCATCTTGCAACCGTCATGGACAAATGTTACCTGGACTCCGACATCATTCAGCTTACTGACAGAAAGTAAGTTTCGAGCCAGACCGGGTATGTGAAGTACTCCATCAATTCCCTTTACTCTCCCGTCAGGAAACTAAATTTTGACTCTTCCTTTTCCAATGATCTCCAGTGTGGAATCGCTCGCCATGAATACCTTTCCGCCATCGTACGGTTCATATTTTGAGAACCACTCTTTGTGAGACGTCATGTGGAATGATGCTCCTGAATCCACCAACCACACATCGTCAGATGCAAGCATTGCCAAGGCTGCTACAAAGGCATCAGCATCACTTTGAGAAGATTCAATGTCGGAAGTATATTTCTTCTTTTTCTCCTCCTTGCAATCCCTTCGAATATGACTTTTCTGCCCACAGTTCCAACACTTCACCTTGGACTTCCTTCTAGGAGTGGCAGATCACTCCTGAGACTTTGACTTCGTGTCCTTCTTACTCTTTTCCTTAGACCTTCCTCGTACAACGAGAGCTTCTTTGGTCGCCTCCGAGGACTTCTTTCGCATCTCTGACAGAAGTGCGGCCACTACTTCGTCCATCTTCAACTTGGTAGTTGTACTTCCGATGACTATTACCAAGTTATCCCACGAGTCAAGCAACGAGCACAACAATAACATGCAACGCTCTTCTTCATCAATAGACACACTAACTGATGTCAACTGCGCAATCACCATATTAAATGAGTTTAGGTGATCCGCCACAGCCGTTCCTCCATCCATCTTCAAAGAGTATAATTTCTTCCTTGGGAAAAGCTTGTTTACCAAGGATTTTCCCTGATAAATGTCTCCCAATTTCTTCCACAAAGAATATGCAGTCTTCTCTTCATGGACATTCAATAACACCGAGTCTGCAAGACTCAGTCTTATCAATCCTCTGGCCTTCCGATCCGTTAGTTCCCAATCTTCCTGTTTCATGCCTGAAGGCTTAACGCCAGACACGGCACTCCATAGGTCTCGATCAACTCGATATCTTCAACTTTAAGTTTTCATAACTCAAAGTTTGTGCCATTGAATTTTTCAATGTCCACTCTTCCCGACATACCTGCCATCTCAAATTACAAACAAAAAATTTGCAAACTCCCACTGAAAACCAAAACTGCACAAAAAACCAAACCCTACCCGACAAGGATAACACAACTGGCCAGGCTCTGATACCACTTGTTAGGAAAGCAGCGGTGCGGAAACGCTTTCCAAATGCCAAATTAACAGGGAAATATGCAAGAACAATTTTACAGAGATGTGTAGATAAATAAAACAATAAAGATATTAGAAATAGAACACAGAGAAAACACAAGATTTAACGTGGAAAACCCTTACGGGAAAAAACTCACCACCACAAAAACCCCCGAGTGACTTTGTATTTCAGTAAACAAAGTTACATACAAAACTCTGATTGTAAACAGGCTCAAATTGCTATCACAATCATCCTGGTTTTTTCATACATTACCAATTCTAACAAATTCTTGCAGCGATTAAAACATACTGCAAACCGTTCCAGAAACGGTTACCGGCAAAACGGTCTGCCAACTGTCTGTCACAACCAACCACCCGCACAACTAGCCGTACTCCATCAGGCACTCATTTTCACCATACACAAGGAAAGGGCTTACCATACTGGTCGTACGGACCACACACACCCACTCCACCGTACTTGCCACATGGTCAAAACATATGCGTTTGACCCCTCACCGTACGGTGAGTTTGCCTCCGCCGTATGTGATCTTGTCGTACGGTGATATTGCCTCCGTCGGAGTGGTCTTGTCGTACTGTGATATTGTCTCTGTCGTACGTGGTCTTGTCGTACGTTGATGTTTCCATGCCTCCGCCGTACAGTGATATTTCCATGCCTTTGCCATACGTGCTCTTTCCGCACGTTGACTCTCACTTTGTCACTTCTTAACAATTAAAATGCCACCAAATTGCCATTATTGCTGAAAGAAAGCTACAGCATAGCAAAACTTTTGCCCCACTTAGCGCAGGCATAATAGTCCACGCACTGAGAAACCCACTACACTTTAAAGCCATCATTCGCAGGTTCATCATTTACACAGAAATCAAAATAAGAGGATTTGGCGATTGGAAAGGTACGAGACTTTGCAGCAAAAAACCAAAATTTAAATAAAAAATAAAAACTAACAGACTACCATGTAATAAAGATACACTCGCTTTAGCTGGAAAGAGGCAGCCCTGACAGAAGCAGGTTACCCAACCATCAAAATAACACATTAATCAGTGTAAGTTCTTTGCAATTGCGGGAATGAATTTCAACCATTGATGTGAATCATTGTTCATGCAGTGTAATTACTACACCATATGATGCCTCAGTAGTTGAGATTGTCCAATTATTCTCTTTTTTAGAAAGGGAGAGAGAGAGAGCGCACGCGCACGTTGCTTAAAGTCGAAATGTGTTTATCATAACAATAGCAAATAAGAGAAGAGACCATACACAGAATAAAGAAAATGCTAAAAAGGAAAACAAAAAACCAATCTGCATTGTATGTACATCTTCGTCTTCATATAGCATTTAGCGAGGATGGATCTTCAGTGTGAATAAATCAAAGCAAATATGTACAAAACTTAAAAAACAAAAGAAAAATGTAATATTCATACACAATAACGTACAGTTGAAATCAAAACACGGGACAAGAAAATTCCGATATAAAAGACAAATACATGAACAAATTACGGTAAATACTAAAAACAAAAATTATGACACAAGTGCAATTGCTCATGTAGAACAAGCAAACAAGAAAAGAAACCATAGACACGGGTTACGAAGACCGACAGTTTGAGAAGAAAATGTGTATAATTCATTCAATAGGAACTTGAAACCCTCAGAGTAAAATTTAACGATGGGGAAAAAATCAAAACAGAGAACACACAACTCCCATAGCAGCTGCATCTCCCATATGAAGAAATTACAGTAACATACTAAAAGCAGAATTTATGACACAACTGCATTTGCTCATGTAGAATGAGCAGACAGGAGAAACCATTGACACCGGTTTCGGAGACCAGCATTTTGAGAAGAGATAATGTGTCCTATTTCATTCGATAGCGATTTGAGACCAATCAATGCGAGTAAAATTTTAAAAAGGAAAAAAGATCAAAACAGAGAACACATAACTCCCGTAGCAGCTGCATGGATTAATGAGCCAAGGCTTCACAGGACAAGAATTTGACCAGTATTAGTGAAACTGAGTACCAGATATTTATAATATAAATGAAACAAATTTCCAAGCTTATATTTATGATAGCATTAAGAATCGGGATTTAAGGAAAATTCGAAGCAGCTCATTGGAAATGAAGAGCTGGACGACAGTGTTCTAGTGCTGTTTGTTCCGAAGCCCTCATCTAAGGATACAGAGACTGATTGAGGCTAGAAGGAAAAGAAGAAGCGAAGAAGAGAAGACCCCGGATGAGGAAGGCACATATAGAGGACTTGAAAACTAATGCAGAGATTTTAGAGAATTTATGCAGGTTACAAATATCCAATCTAAGACTAACAAGTCCATTGAGACTGGATGGTTACAAATAAATTAGGAAAGTTCTAGCATCTCGACAAATATCCAATCTAAGAGGACATCCCATAAACATCCCAGGTACATGAGAAAAAATCTAAACAGCAAACTAAAACCCATGGCTTACCAAAGGGCAGATTTTTCCTTTTTGAAAATTGTCCTTAAATGCTATGAGGTTTAGTTGGCTCGACAGCCACGGGGGGTACATGATGGTGGTCGGACTATAGAGGAAGTTTCCCCAAATCCCCCTATCTCCCAAACGTCCCATTTCAGAAACGCCCGACTTTAAAGGTAAACGCATCCCGATAAAAATTTGAAAAAGTTAAACTTACAAATAAACTACGTTGTATGGAAAATCCAAAGACCAAACTAAAAAAACATTAAATTTCGTATACAGAAGGCAAACAATTGCAAAGGGCAAGCGGAAGAATCTTGTTTACAGTTACAAATTCTTAATGCAGCCGCGTCTACTCACATCGGTTACTAACTGTAGCTCTACAGAGCGAAACAGAATGCCTGAAAATTATTTAATTTAAACTCCAAACAAAAATACATCAAAATTTAGTGCTATTTTACGCTAAAAAGCCATTGAGAAATTGCAATTAAATATTTTTCTTTTCAAAAAAGCAGTTTTTCCTGAGCACGTTAAGCGAACAGACATCATTTGAGAAATCAAATTTTTAAAAAAATATAAATTCAAAAAAGTATAAACGCATTTTATGAAATCATTCATGGACGAGCCCCTTGAAATATCAATATCTTTTCATTTTAAAAAATTATAATTTAGAGATGATAATCATTTGGCAAATCAAATTCAGGAAATTTGAACTCGAAATCTAAATTGGAAAATAAATTAATTTTATGGAAGGGCTACAAGAGAGTTTGAGTAGTCATAGTAAAATAAATTAATTAATATTGTTTTTTTATAAAAACGTTGAGAAATGAATTCATCTAAGAATTTTTTAAATCAGATTTTTTTTTTAAATTAATTTTAAAAAATAAAATATTACTCTTCAGAAGCAAGAGGCAAGAAGCTATTTAAAAAATAATAATAATAATTTTTTGTTTACAGATGGAGTTTTCTAACCCGAAAATGCTAAAAAAATTATCTTTATCATTCAAATGTGCATCATTTTTCCGTCTCCCTGAACCACAGGGCAAATGTTCAACATTTTTAACTTATTACTGCACTAATCTACCACTATACTAGTGACTCATTGTGCAACTGATTCTTTTCCAACATTAAAATCATCAGTACAACCTCCATAGTAATGTTAGGGTGATCTACCTGCTTTTCGGTAGCTTTGGTGTGGCTCATTTTCTCTGACAACAAATAGATGCCTAAAAGTAAAAACCCCAAAAAACATTTTTTAAAAAAAACAAAAAACAGCGAAGAGGAATTGCTTGAAGAAACTGCGACGGGAAGCCGCTCCAGAAATTAAAAAATAAAAGCATTCTAAAACACAGAGGGAAAATTTACCTTGAAGACAATCGCAATTCTCGGCCTCCTTGCGAACAACATCGAGAACAGAGTCGATGAGCTCTGCACCCTCAGTGTAGTGACCCTTGGCCCAGTTATTACCGGCTCCAGTCTGACCGAAGACGAAATTATCAGGCCTGAAAATCTGACCATAAGGACCAGATCTAACGCTATCCATGGTCCCGGGTTCGAGATCCATGAGCACCGCTCGGGGTACATACCGGCCTCCGCTCGCCTCATTGTAGTACACATTGATTCTCTCCAGCTGCAGATCGGAGTCGCCCTTGTACGACCCCGTCGGATCGATCCCGTGCTCGTCGCATATCACTTCCCAGAACTTTGCCCCGATTTGGTTACCGCACTGACCGCCCTGAATATGCAGAATTTCTCTCATTTTCACAAAGATCGCTCTTCTTTAAACTCTTCCTCGACGTCTCAGAGTCGAATCCTCGTATATTGTACTGTGTTCTGCTCAAATAGCGAGGTTTTCGAGCCAGAGAGGGTTGGAAGCTTGAGGGTTAAGACTGCTGGTAGCTCAGGCGGACATTATCAGAGCTATGATTGGTTCCATTCTTGGGGAAGAAGCTTCCAGAATTAAAAGGTAAGTGGAAACTATCATTTTGTTTTGCTTTAAAGAATATTTTATTTAGTTCAAATATGTTGCGAGTGCGCTTTCAAGTGATGTGATTATTGTCGTTTGTATTCGAGGACTTTGTTTTTACTCAACCTCAGTGGCCCCTCTTTCCATCTCTCCAACCACCGTTAACGCCGCTTTTACCAATAATGTTCCCGCCGTCTCCGTGCCTCACGTCATTTAAAAGCGAGGAATATTTTTATGACGGTGACTCCTGGTAATATACAATTCATTTCGGAAGGGTTTATATCTATTTGATAGGAGAGTAGGAGATTCAGAATACTGTTTTTGGATTTTAATGAGTATTAGAAGATTGAAGAGGAATGTGGCTATTCTTCACCAAAAAAAAAAAGTATTATTCTAAGGTTCATACTAAAATTCAATTTTGCATATCATGATAGATTCTAGTCTGATTTTCACTAGTTTGGTCCTTATAATATCTTTCTACAATGCTGTAAAAATGCAAAAAACAATAGATTAGAATGCAGAGAATTTTTGTCTATTAAAAAATGATATCAATGTACAAGTTCATACGAAAATTTAAAAAAATCAATTAAAACACATAGAGTTATTGTCTATTTATATTTTTATAATAGTGAGAATCTAGGTAATATGTCTATATGAACAAGTTTATTTTTACGATGTTGGAACATTTCATTTAGAAAGATTTGATCTATATGAAATCAATTGAAATCATTTGTGAGAGTTGAAGATTTAAGAGTATTAGGTATTATGTCAAAATCATGTGTATGGGACTTTATTGCGTATTATGTGGGAACATTGCATTTAGGAAGACTTAACTCATATGAAATCACTTGAAAGCGTTCATGGTCATTAGATTAAAAATAACGTCATATATAATTTAGAGTATTAGATTGAAAGTACTAATTTAGATTCAATATACAAGTTTAGATTGAAAATTCTTGGGTTGAGAGTTGAAGATTGAAGAGTATCTAGATATTCTATTAAAATAGTGTACACCAACTTTATTTTTATGATGTCTTAACATGCATTTAACAAGACTTGGTTCGTATAAGATCAATTGAAATCATTCATCACCATTAGATGAAAAATCCAATGATACTGTATATAATTTTAAAAAACAAATTATTATTTTCTATTTTAAAAGAGAGTGGCACAACAAATGCACTTTACATTTAAATTGTTTGAATTTAATATTTGTTAAGTAATGAATTTATGTTGCTTAATAAATGTTGATTAAATGCAAAATGAATTTTTTTCCTTTTCTTTGTTTGCATTTAGAAAATTGTAACTAATATTTACTAGGTGGTGGTACCTTATAAATCACCTAGTAATTATTAACTTAAAATGAAAATTATAGAAGCATGTGCTTGTTTAGTCAAAGGGGTTTAAACTGAAGCTATAAAGAGGTCAAGTGTTCAGGAGAGGTTGCACAACATTTGGAGGGTATTTAGGGTTGTTTTGAGTCAATTTAGGGGGAGTTGGAGTGTTTTGAGGAGTCTTAATGGTGGAAAAAGTCATGGATTGACTATTTCTCTGTTATTGAGCCCTTTTAGAGTCTTTTGGGAGGCTAAAAAATAGGCCTTTTGGTTACATCCGACCATTAGATTATGAGCCCCTATTTTGATGAAATCATTTTTTAGAAAGCATAAGTATTGTAAAATCTTCATTATTGAAGTTAGTTCTTACCTTTTCTCATGTTGCATTGTAACCCCGTTGTGTTCTTTTAGCAGAGGATTGAGTTTTATAAGTCACGTTTTCATACTTATATATGTTGTGTTGAATCATCTTTTATAAATAAAGTTTAGAATTTTTACCTTTTCAAAACCTCTTTTATTGTGTGTAAAGTATCGATGCATAAATGTTTTATGTGAAATTCATTGTATTTCCTCTTGCATTCATCTCTTTCAGCACCGCTAGATGGGATATATCATACTTTTGCATGTCATTTAATTGTGTGAGTGATGCAAACAACACCTAGTTGTGAAAACCATGTTTTCCTTCTTGGGTTGTGAAAGTTTTCACCTTCTTTATGAACCTCTTATGTAAAGGTATGAGTGAATCTTGAGTTGTGATATGTTGCAATTAGATTTTGAGTATCTGTATGTTAGAAAAAGTAGTATCAGTCCTAAATAATTGATTTGGTGCATCACCTTAAAGAGTAGGTTTCATTTCATGTTTCCTTCTAACCCTTTCCCCAACAAAAGCTTTAGTGTAGGTGAGTATCAAGAAGAATCAGCATGTTGTGGAGGTTTACTTCCACTAACTAATCCCACAATTATGGAAACTTTCCAATGTTCACCAGTAGGTTGAATTTACTCGGCAAGGGTGCACTACTTAGGTGATAACAATTATCATGATTCAACTATGTTTTTTATTGACCCATGTTTCATGAGTAGTGGTTCACAAGAACCTATCTCTCATGGGGATGAATCGAACACTTAACGCAATTTTATTGCATCTAAGTGATGCTCATAGCATTAGGCCTTCCCGAGAGGTCACCCATCCTAGTATTGCTCCAACTCAAGTGTGCTTAACCATGGAGTTACCTCCAAGGTTAAGCCCACTTAGCTTGCTACCACATTTGTAAAATCTTAAGGAAGGGTTGTGCCTTTTGATCCATTCATTACAAAGGCCCTTTAGGTCATCAATTTATAAGTAGGAGATATTTTCCACAACAAGTCAAATTGTGATATTGCTATAATGAAACTCCATGGTTAAGTGTGCTTGAGTTAGATCAATACTAGGATGGGTGACCTCTCTGGAAGGTATGATCCTTCACCACTTTAAGCATCACCTAGATGCAATGAATGCTAAGTGTTCCATTCATTCTCATGAGAGATGGGTTATTATGAACCAGTACTCTTGAAATATGGGTCAACGAGTTTGACTCAAAAATTACATAATCGAATCCTAATAGAAATATCACAATTTGACTTGATGTGGAAAATATCTCCTTCTTATCAAAATAAAATTAGTCAACTAATTAACCATTTACACATTCCTCCTCTACTTTATTTAAAATAAACAAATTCAATCTTACACAAGGTTCTGAGTAGACATGACTCCAAAAAGCCTCTTTTTGTTAATCCTTGTCCCTAATCAAAATTGAGAAATATATACCCTTCATATCTTCTCAGTCTTTAATTTAATCATGTGCGCCAATAATAAAGCACTGGTAGTAATCTTCTCATTTTCTCTTACAAATAGATTGACCCCTTGATTTCATAAGATCAAATCAAATCCCTCCATCCCCATTATCTATATCTAAAAATCAATAATTCCACAATTTGTTTTGAAGAATAGGAATATGGTTCAAAACAAGGTTATGCCACTAGAATGAGCAACCACATCTCTCAACCACAGTCAACGATCTTAAGCACATCACCTAGTTAACCAAATTTATTGTGGTAATAAACGTGTGTCCTTTTTATCATTTATGTTTATTCCTTAACTCAATCAAATGTGTAACTAGGTATAGTGTAGGAGCTTTATATTATGCACTAATTCGTAGTTTCTTTGTTACGTATTTTGGCATATACATTTTAATACACCAAGTGGAATGTTGTCTTAAAATCTAATAAAGTGTGTGTTGAGTTTTTTGTAACTTTTCACATTCATTTATCCTTTACCTAATTTAGCACAAGCACTCTATCAACTATCATGTTGACTTTTAATTTGGGTGCATCCACACTATGTTCAAAGGCATTTGCATTCTAACTAAACCTTAAACCATAGGTATTGTTGGTTGTATTTCCAGTTTTGAAGCTTGCCAGAATTTTTTTGAAGTTCTTAGTCATATTCATGCATAAATGTTGAAAATCTTGTTTAAAATTGTCGAAATCCCTCTGCAAATAATGGTCATCAAGCTTAGAATCAGCAAAGAGTGTAAAACCCTAAGTCCTAGGTTAAATTTTCATGCATATTCAAGAAAAACCCTAGTTCTTCGAAATCCTTTCTATTTTTCTGTTACTTTTTCAGAAAAGCCAAAACACTTAAGTCATGTGTCTATTTTATATTTAACATGTAAGTCATGATGTCTCGTTATAGCTTTGGGAACATTCCTTTTCTTTTCGAGACTTAGCGAATTCCTTTGGTCGTGTTGTCTCTATAAGAAACGAATATTCTTTCAGTGCTTATAAGATTTCACGCGAGCCATAGATGAAGATCATGATCCTGTGGTTGGCGGAGAGCCTCTTTGAAAAACCAAAGTTAGGGAATTCCTTTGGCAACTTCAAGTTTACTTAGTCGCGCTGTCTTGAAAGCTAATCAAAATTACTAGCTGAGTTAAAGATGGTTTGAAGTTTCATACAGTCGCGTAATCACAAAGAGAAATGTGAGTTAAGTCAAAATATGTGAGATTAAGCGATAGTCGTTGATCTAAAAGGTAATCCTGTGGTGGTTACGTAGTCTCGAAGAGAACCAATGAGTTAAGAAATTTATCAGCGACTTTAAATTTACACAGTAGTGGTATCTCACAAAGAAACCAAGGTTAGTAGATTGAGTTAAAAGCTTTAGTCGTGTGATCTCTTTTAAAAGCAATGGTTGAGTTAAAGGTTGGGAGATTATGTGAATGTCGTTAGATGAAGAATAGATCCTGTGGCTAGTGTGAAGTCGCAAGAAAAGGTTTGAGATGGATAAAAGATAAAGAGATATCCCGATTACCGTTAGATTAGAAAAGGATCTAATGGTTGGCGTTCAATCACGAAGGAAAACCTGAGTTAGTGATTTCTTAAAGTGACAGTGAGATTCAATGAGTCATGGTGTCGCGATAAGGACTATGGTTAAAAAAGAAATCAGTAAAGTTTAAGTCAGTTTGCAGTGAGAAGATCTGAGTCATGAAGTAGAAAAGATCTGATGGATAGCGTGTAGTCGCTTTTAAAAGGTCAAAAAGTCAAAGAAAGTCCAGTGATTCAGTGATGGCGATTCAAAATGGGACATGTGGCTAAATATTTCAAAGACTTGAGTTAGTCGGGAAGTCTCAAAGCAAACCAGAGGTTAAGAAATTCATTCCAAGACATGGAGATAGCTTAAGTCACAGAGTCTCTAAGTAAATTACAGTTAAGTGAAAAGCTGAGATTACCCATGAACTGTTAGATTAAAAATAGATCCATGGTAGTCGCGAAGTCTCAGATAAGAAAGAGAAAGTGCAAAAGGCAAACAAGATTACACGCGGGCCGTTCGATTAAGAGATGATCGTGTGATAGTCACGTAATCTTGAAAGAAACTCAAGGTCAATGAAATCTTAAAGAGATAAGGAGATTACACAGTCGCATAGTCTCTGAAACAAACCCAAGGTTTAATATGAGTTATTAAGGCCTTAGTCACAGAGTCTTGAAAGGAATGAGAGTTAAGTGATTTCACTCAGCGACTAAGAGATAATCGTTGATAAGAAAGATGATCGTGTGGTGGTTGTTAAGTCTCAGTAAAGAACTAGAGTTAAGAATGACTCTCCACGACAAAGAGATTACACAGTCGCGCAGTCGCTGAAGGAACCATAGTAAGATCAAGGTAAGATATGAGATTTTCTCCCGCGTCATGCTATACAGTTACTAGCCAATTAGAATGAAGAGATTATGACAACATGTTTAAAGAGTTGTTGAGTTGTGATAAAAGAGCCAATCATATTAGATCTTCATTTCTTTTCGAATGAAATAAGGTTTTAAAAAGAAAAGAAATCATTCAAAATTGATCACCTGTTAGTTTGAAATGCCATGGCTAGGAGCAGGAATTGATGTCACAGCATGTAGAAGTAAAGACAAAATTGATTGAATTATGAATTCATGAAATTTGATGAGATTAGTGCATTAATAAGCATTATCGTGGTTCATTTCATCTTACCAGTTTCCAAGTTTTCAGAGCTCAAAATTTGCATAAGTGAGAAGCATCCTCAGAAGAATAGAGTTATCAGGATTTGCATATTGAACAAGAGAATTTTCAATTCAAAATTTAAAAATTGATTATCAGTGTTGAAGGGTTGAGTTGTTGTGAGACTTACAGTTAGAAGTGAGGGGTTTGAATATATTTGTTTCAATATCGGTGAAGGAGTGGATAATCAGTTGTAATTTATACCAGGCAGTATGAGCAGATCAGTGTCGCCTCTACTAGTGGAAAGAGTGGGGATGATGATGACCTCAAAGGAAAGAGGAACTATTCAAAAGAGTTCATTCAACTGCTCCCAGGATCCAATCAAGGGAAAAAGGTAAACAATGAATATCTAGGTGATAATTATGCATATGTTAGGGATGCTAAGACACCATATTGTTATGGTTATCACTTGTTCAATTATTTCCATAGAAATAGTGAGGGCCATATGCCTATATCAAACCCTTGGACGAGTGGATTGGCTAAGTTAGTTGTCCCTGATGTATTTGTGGATGTTGATCTAATACTAGAGTTATCCAGTAGATATGATACTATTTCAAGAACCATCAAGAAGGATGGTGGCACTGTCTTAGTAACCCTAGATAGAGAGTCCTTCATGAAAGCATTTGATATATATAACCCTTGTTCCACAAAGATAAATTTAAAAGCCCTGGCTGCTAGATATACTAGAGAGGTCAGTAATGTAGCTAAATTGATTCAGACCCATACTCCTAAGGGAACTAGGAATTACATTGCCCCTATTCCTAGTGATCCTTCACCATACTTTTATAAAGACCTAGATTTTTACATTAAATATATCTCATATGCCATGTGTAGAGTCTTAGGTGTACATAGTGGAAGGGAGAGAGTATCATCAGACATGCTGATGATAATTCTAGATCTGTAGAGTCCCTATGTGAGTACTTATTATGAGTACATTCAGTATGTAATCGAAAAGATGCACCAAGGATTTGTTGACATTCATAGCAAGGTAGGAAGCCCTAAGTTCTTGCAATATTCATTGCTTGTGCATCTTATTATGTGATACAATTTCAACATCATGGACCAGTCAAATTTGCAACCCGTAAGGTTTTATCATGGACAGATCAACCCTATACAGTTATGGTTAAGGGTATGGAATTACACTTCTAGGGAAAATGAATTTTGTGCATTTGAGAATTGGATAGTCTACCCCTTGTTGAGTAACTTAGGATTAAATATGACCAGACTTCCAGTAAAGGTGCTACAACTATTGAAGCCCTACAAAATTGTAGACAAGTGGAATGGAGATCATAACTAGGGTGACTTTTATTGTCATCAAAATTTCACATTGATCAGAGTATATGGTTGTTCACAGGCACCTCACATCTTACCTTACAGAGTGCCACCCATAATTGCAATCATGGAGTTCCTGTGGCAACTCATGCTGACAGATAGGGAGCATTTAGCTTCACATAGGAAAGGGACTTTTACACCAAGGAAATTTGTTGCCTCTAATTTCACAATTGGAAAGAGAGCCTATGACCCTGTAAATGGATGGTTGACGCACTACAAGATGAATGTTGCTTTGTATAGATATATTGATACAGAGGGCTTTATAGAAAGTGCCAAGAAACTTTTAACACCCACCATTCCAATTGTAACCACCTGAATTTGGTCTGTTTCAACTATAGACCCTATTTTCCCTAAGTGTGATCATACCCCCAATTACGTCATGACAATGTTACTTTGGCATAATTCATTTTAAAAAAAAAATCAAATTTAATGTCCTAGGTGATTTTTATCACTAAATTATATTAATTATTATAGCCATACAATTCAAATTAATTCAAACCAACTAAATCAAATCAAATTCAAACATGGCTATAGTATTTAATTATAAAGGAATTAAATAAACCCCTAAATCAATTATCCACTTGCAAGTAACCCATTCCCCTAGCCTATTTAATTTAATTAAAATGGCTATAGTCCCCTTAATTATTAAAAAGCAATAAAATGCTTAAATAATTAATTCCTATATTTTA
>MU227424.1:2696978-2713187 GCA_018584345.1 Thuja plicata
ATTAATTCCTATATTTTAAATGAATTAAATAAGTTTAATTCATTTCATTTATATTCCCTTAAACTCCAACCTAACCTATCTCAACCACTTCTACCCTGGGTTCTAACCCATCTCAACCTATTCCCCCCATGCTAATCTAATCCTAATTCTAATTCTATCCTAACCCACCTCCTAATGTTGTCATATTCCATTAAGGAATTATTAACAACTCAACCCACTTGAGAAATTCAACTTTCTCAAGCATGACTTCTCTAAAGGACCAACTTTCCAAATTGAGCCTTACACCCTCCCATGCCTCTTAAATGAATTTCATTAATGACTCATTAATGGATATTCCCTCTTGCCCACCCCTCATTAATGCCCAAGGCATTAATGGCTCTTACACCTCATTAATGACCTTAGGGGCTCCATTAATGAACATTGTCTCCCCTCTCTCTCTCTCCCATTCCTCTATAAATTGAAGGAATTTAGAGCTCATAATAAGCCTCAAATTTTGAATAATAGTGTTGTTATGCCAAGATTTTGAAGGAATCTCAAAGCATTGATATGCTACCCATTTCTTCCTAGCTTCATGCACACTCTATTAGTTACTTTCTTACATGGTTATAAGACCCATTTTAGACTAATATGCATGCTTAAGTAATTAAATAGTTTGTTTTAAACTTAAATCTTTCATGCTAGGTTGTTTATGTCACTGGTATTAGCATAATCTGAGGGTTGTTATGTTATTTGCTACACTCATCCTAGTTAGAAAGAAATAGGTCGATGTTAGGGTTTTATATGCTCATTAACCCTTGTTTCTCACTAACAAAATGACTTATTGAAGTGTTGTGTCACAGGTAACAAGTGCACAAATATACACACATTTCTGGCGCCCACTATGGGGCTCGATTTCCAACTTGGCCTCATTTTGAACCTATTTTTCACTAATTTGCATGCATGGGATTCTGTTACAGGGTCATTTTTAGTCATTCTGGATCACATCCGGGATACACCCTCGCACCGCAGAAAACTAGGCTCGCATCCAGGATTTCTCAAATCATTTTTAGTTTAGGCTCGCATCTAGGGAGAATGCTATCACATCTGGTAAGGAAAGTCGCATCTGGTTTTGTGTCATTTTCTGTCTTTCTGGATTGCATCTGGTGAAAATTTTAGTGAACTTCATTTGCCTAACTCTAACATCTTGACAAGTTGTGTTTTTGATATTTTGCAGCTTAACAATTGTTTGCAGGTGGTTATTGAAGGTTTTTTGTGGGAGTTGAAATAGCGTATACTAACTCAGTTTTTCAGGTTGCCAACCCCCATCTTGACCTCTATTTACAATCTTTCAACATTAAGATATATTTTCCAATCTATCACTAAACTGACTAGAGGACTATGCTCTTTTTCTTTTAAGGAAAATCGTAAATTCACACATCAGTTTATGGGTTGAACGGAATTTGGAGTTAACTGAACAAGAAATCACATCGTATAATTTCTTTTGGATCAGTAAATGAACAACACAAATCACTAAAATCTTGTGGTTCAAAGAACAAGTTCAACCATATAATTCATTTTTCGGACACAGAAATTGAACAAGAAAACTCACTAAATATTGTGCCTAATTGAACAAGGCAAATATACTTTCAAGCATCTTGTTTTCATTAAAATAGGAACATCTAAATCAGGCACAACATTGCTTGAGGGAAAGAACCACTTTGCTTGACTCTATTTTGGGAGAAAACGGCTTAGATTAGGAGAGTATGCTCTTCTTCTTCGAAGGAATCAGAAATCCAGACATCCAAAGCTCGCCAATCCTTTGTACGCATATTTAATAGTAGAGGGCCTGCTGGTTGAGGATAAAATCTCCCAAGAATGACCCAAGTGAGGACAGGTTTTATGCCAACCCTTCCAACTCACTATAAATAGTTGCTTCCTCATAGGCTAAAGCCTCGGAAGACGGAGCCGGTTTTGTTGATGGAATTTCGACATCATTCCTTGAACATGCTTGGGTATATGTAGAGCGGAGCCACTTGAATCTTGCTTGCGAGACTACATATATCCAGGTACTCATAGGGCTATACGCCTCAATTTTGCCTTGTGCAATTCTATGGGGGATGGTTTCGAATGGATTGCCCAATAATTTACAACAACTTCAACTGATAGAATTCCTGATTCACCCCCGAAAGGGTGATAATCTTTGTGCAAGAAAAAAATTAATTGCCCCAAGACACTCATCATATTGTTCCCTCACTTGCATTTGGAGTCGGCTAATACAACATCATGACTGGAGCCATTGCGTGCTTGGTGATGGTTGTATTCTGATTAGCATTTGAGTGTGTACCTGAGTCAACGAGCAAAGATTTTCATCCTCCACCTAGAGAATAGGAAAAAGATGAGTGTCTATTTCACCCTCCTAATAATACAAATATGTTTGACGTGTCTAAAAAATCACTAAAAAGATAAACTCCTTCAAACAAGCAACAATATTCAAACCTTCAGATACATGTGTTTTTCACAAACTCCCAAAATGCAAATTTCAAAAACTGGTATTTTCTAACAAAGACATCATAAAATCACATCCAGTATACCCCGTATCACATCTGGTATTTAGGATCACATCTTATATACTGCCTCGTATTTGGTCAGCACATAGTCGCATCTAGGATTTAGGCTCGCATCTGGTGTCATCAGAGGCTCGCATCAGGGAGCTCACATCTAGGAAAGTGGGTACTTTCTTAGGTATTTCTTAGAAAATCTCAATTGATTAGGATACCCTTTTGGCTCCTTAGCTGGTTCCTATTGTCTTTTTTGGTCTCCCTGTTAAAGTTTCAAAACTCTTTCGAACGTCTACCTTGCATGCTTAGTCAGTCTTTCACAATCGGTTCAATACGTGTGGTCTACCCACTTTCTACCAACAACTTGATTCCTAGCTCACTATCAGGGCATTCTAACCCTCCAACGCTGAAATCATTTACATCCACCAACAACAAACAATTACTTCTACCTAGACACACCCACTTGAACGGTTTGAAACTCTCACTTACACTATTGGGAAACGTTGACAAAGTTGAGAAACAACTTCATGGTTAACACAAGACACAACAAGTACACATCTAAAGGATCGAAAGTGCCTCCTAAAACACAACACTTTCAAGGGGAAACATCTCATAGTTCCCTACTCGATCTAGACTCCCCACAAATGGATAGCGACACTCGCAGATGGAGTGAGGCTTTTGAGGAATATAACAATGGCAAAAGGCCCGAAGATATGGATGAGGAAGAAGAACCCAAGTTCAACCATCCCTTATTTGAGTCTGACAGTGAAAACGAAATCACTGAAGAAGAATATGAAAAACTCAAACAGAGCAAGAGATTCCATAAAATAATGGAGAAAATGATTGACGAGGATAAAGAGAAATACTTCCTCCATCTAGCGTCCACAGGTGTCAAATTACCTAAAGATTATGATGTGGAAAAGATCAAAGAAAATGAGGTACCAACTCCTATATCCATTCTCACCAAGAAACTCACTTTGATGCAAACAGAGATCACAAACCTCAAATAGGAGAAAGAGAAACTCAAAACACAATACTCTTTGGACGCCATTTGTCCATTTCCTTTTGACAAGAGTATCACTATGGTCCCGTTTCCTCCCAACTTTACAAGACCGAAGTATGACAAATACATAGGAGAAACTAACCCACACAATCATGTGAGGGAACTTTGTACTCTAAGCATAGAGTACATGCACGAACCTACATATCTCATGCGACTATTTCTAGGAAGTGTAGTAGGTAATGTCATGGAGTGGTTCTCAAAACTAAACCCTAAGGTCAAGACATTCGAGGAGTTGATCCAATGATTCATCCAACATTACTCCTACAACATCCAACATGATGTGACTATGATGGACCTATGTAATACCAAACAGAGAACTGGTAAATCATTTATACACTTCCTACAACGGTGGAGGAAGATTTTTGCATGATATTCAAGGGTCATTCCCGAAACAGAGAAGATGGAAATCTTCGTTAATAATCTAGTGACTGAATTAAACTACGCTTTACAAATGCAAGACTCTCCAAGCTTTGACAAAATGATTAAAAATGTCCTCCATATTGAGGAAGTCATGGTCAAAAGGGGAGAGATCACCCTTTAAAATGAAAACAAAACTAACAACTCCAACTCCAAGCCTAAATGGTGGAAGCAAAACAAGAATGTTGTTAATGACAGAGTAGTTGATGCCTCTAACATTAATCCTAAACCCGAGGTATTCAATCTGACTAATAGCATGCAAGGATGCCAAAGTCACGATCCCCATACCCAAGGCAAACAATGATAATAGCAAGGGTCGGACATGGACTTCGAAACCTCAAAGAAATTTCACTCCTTTGGGAGAACCCCTTGAGACCATTTTAAAAACATTGTTGGATAACAAAGTTCTCACAATCCCAGATTCCAAACCGTGGGAACCAATGGTCAAACCCAGGTGGTGGGATGATAATTCCTATTATGTCTTCCACAAGAACAAGGGACACAAGACTAATAATTGCCTTAAGCTCAAACATGTCATTCAAGACCTCATTGAAGGAGGTAAGATCAAAGTATATAGACATGCTACTAATGAGGATCATACAACATTCAACAAACCCTTTCCTAATTACGACAAAGGAGAAACATCTGAAGGGAAAGGTAACGAAGTCAACTACACCTATTCCAGCAATGACAATGTGATCAATATGCTTGACATTAAGACTGAGTTAATCAATGTGGTCACAATCAAAGGTGTCTCATTCCACTCAAATGTTGTAACACAGAGCCAAGCACAGGTCATGATCAAAGGACCTCCAAAACCAACACTGACATCCAAGGTTCCTATTGTAACTATTCCTAAACCGGAAGCAAAACATGTGGTTACTATTCCTGGAGCAAAATATGACTTGGTAGACCAATTACAACGAACCTCTGCCAAAATTTCCATTTTTGAGTTGCTCAAAATATCCACAGTACATAGGGAAATCCTAGAACAAGCTCTACATGGTGCTAACGTCCCAAAGGATATTGAAATAGACAAATCCCAAGCGATGGTCAATCACATCTCCGTGTCACATTACCTCTCTTTTTCTGAAGAGAATGATAAGTCATTGACACATCCACATAATCAACCCCTCCATATTGAATTCCTTATTTATAAATCCCGTGTTAGACACGTGTTGATAGATGGAGGTGCAGGATTGAATATTTGTACACTCGATATAATCAAGAGACTAGGTCTCTCAGAACAGACAATTGACTCTAGAAGTAAAATAGCTATCAAGGCCTATGACGAGGAAGAGAGATCATCCAAAGGTCTTATTGTTCTACCTATCAGAGTCGACCCAATTGAGAGGAATGTCACATGTCAGGTTTTGGATCTACCCTTAGCCTACAATGTCCTGTTAGGGAGACCATGGATTCACAAAATGCAAGTTGTGCCATCTACTTACCACCAGTGCATAAAGTTCCCACATAATGAGGTGGAAGTGATGATTCATGTAGATGCTAACTACACTTGTAATAATATCAAAGCTGGTAGTATGACCCCACATAATAAGGAGGCTATGGATACAATTGCTCATGAAACTACCAAGGACATGGTTATGAAGAGTTTTGGCAAAACCTTAAAACTTGAAGAAACAAGTATGGGAGAGTACAAACTGGACCTGACTCCCTCATTGATAGAACTTCTAGTGTCACCGAGATCCTATGGAAAACCTTCCTCAACATTCACACCTACAGCATCCAAATATCCAAAAGTACACAAAGAAATTGGTATGGTAAAGGCATCCACATCTTCTTAAGATAACACAGAAGAACATGCAATCTTGGACTGGATTTACAAAGGAGAACTGGTAGAAGTTGAGGTCAAACATGTAAAGATATCCCCGGAACAGTATGGAAAGGGATATGATTTCTTCAAACAAATAGGATATAAAGGAAGGGGACCTCTAAATGACATAGGGTGAGGGATCATTGAACCTATACCCATGGAGTTCCAAAATACTAGACACAAAACAAGATTGGTTTTTAATACTAAAACTAACAAACCCGTTTCAAAAGGGAGTCCACACTCAGATAAAGGGAGTGATGAAATAGATGAACTAGAGCAGTGGTCCTATGAGATATTATTACATGTTGGCACACAAGACCCCAACTACCAAGGAGAATGCTATGTACCCATCTTTGAGGTACCACAGGATATTCACACCCCTTTGTTAGCACAACCTCTCATTCAAGAGGTAGGAGACACCATAACAACTGGTCCAGAGATATCATTAATAGCGATAATTACTCAAGAGACACCCCAGCAATAGGATTTACATCCTAACTAGGGGCAATTGGTCACAGTTTCACATGTCCTTGATCTACCTCACTTTGACCCATAGGTAGCGAACTGGGTACATCAGATAACCATTGTTGAATACTTAAACATATCCGACGATGAGGTCACTGACTCTCATGATTATGAATGGAAAGAGCTCTATGTCGCCACTGAAGATACTGGAATAGATACAATTCACATGTTTGCGGTACCTTCAGCTCCTCGTAAATAATCTAACACTACTCCCAATGACACTGATAATCCTGAAGCGGAAGAAGAGTTCCTTCCCCCGATCATTGATGAAGAAATTGGTGATTACATAAGTCTAGAAGAATTTCATAGGCTACAAGCAAGAAGCCTCCTTTTACGGAGAGATGATGATGAGATTTCTACTGACGAGTCGCTGGAGTTTGGTCCGCATATGACTAACAATGACCCTTTTAACGATGATCTCACTCTTATTGATCTAAATATTGAAGAAATTAACTTTAAAAACTGTGTCATGTCGGTTAATGGTCTTGATGCTAGCGCGATGTTATCCTTCCCAAAAACTAACTCCCTAACATTGGTACTTCCAGACCTGATTGATTGGACTGAAATAGATCCTACTCCTATCCTCGACTTTCCTAATGACCACACCCTAGCTTGTTATATCAATGCTTGTGAACCTTACCCTTCTTCCACCAATGCAAGGAGAAAGAACATGTCACATGAGGATATCGGGTTTCTCAGTCAAAAACTAAAAATTAAAAAGAAAAAGAGGACTGATGGTGAAAACCACTCTGTGGCAGTATCAGATCCCAAAATAGTAAAGAAAAAAGACGTATCCAATGGTGAAAACCTCTCAGAGGCGCCAAAGGATGAGACTCTTGATATCCTCCCCAAACACTTTCAAGAAAGGTCTTCAGTACTGATTGAACCAACACAACTAGTAAATTTGGGCACTGTTGAAAATCCTCAAATAGTCCACCTTGCACAATATTTATCAGACAAGGAGAAGACACAGTTCACAGAGTTCCTGAAAGAAAAGAAGATCAAATTTGTATGGTCTTATACCGATATGCCAGGGCTGGATCCTAATCTAATCATGCATCACTTATCTATAGCTCCCGGGATCAAGCCTGTGAAACAAAAACTTAGAAAGATGCATCCTCATGTTGCATTATTGGTAAAAGCAGAGCTGCAAAAGTTGTTAAAAGTTGGATTTATATGAGTCATTGCCTATGCAGGGTGGATCTCCAATGTGGTCCCCGTATCTAAAACTGATAAATCTATCAGGATCTGTATGGACTTCAGATACTTGAACAAAGCCTGTCCAAAAGATGACTTCCCTCTACCTAACATTGACATGATCATAGACCTCACAGCAGGCTGCCAAATGTATTCTTTAATGGATGGATTCTCGGGCTATAACCAAATCAAAATCGCCCCTGAGGATCAAGAGAAAAGGGCATTTACATGTGCATGGGGCACCTTTTGCTGGAACGTCATGCCATTTGGGTTAAATAATGTCGACACAACATATCAAAGAGCCATGACAACTATCTTCCATGACATGATGTACAAGAACATGGAGGACTACGTGGATGACACATTGGCTAAATCCAAAGACAGAGGTACTCACATTACTGACTTAAGAAAGATCTTGGATTGTATGGAATAGTTCCAAATTAGGCTTAACCCAAAGAAATGTGTCTTTGGGGTCCAATCAGGGAAGCTCCTAGGATTCATTGTTTCAGCAAAAGGAATTGAGGTAGACCCCGCTAAAGTTAAGGCTATACTAGTGATGGCTCCTCCATGCAACATTAGTCAAATGAGGACACTACAAGGAAGACTCCAATCAATTAGGAGATTCATGTCCCAACTTGCAGATAGGGCACAACCCTTTACTAAATTACTACATAAAGGGGCTACCTTCAAATGGGATGAACACTGTGAAGCAAACTTTAGGGAATTGAAAGGATACCTGACTACTCCTCTTATTCTTATGGCACCTATTCATGGAAAGCCCCTACTCCTATACATTTCAGCTACATCTACATCCTTAGAAGTATTGCTAGCACAAGAAGATGAAATAAAGAAAGAAAGAGCTATCTACTACATTAGTAGAACACTAGTCGCCTATGAGCTCAATTATAGCATTATTGAAAAAGCATGCTTAGCAGTTGTCTTCGCATCGCAAAAATTGAGGCACTACATGCTCTCTCATACAGTAAAGCTCATTGCTAAGATTGATCGTCTAAAGTACCTTTGAGTAGAACAACATTAACAGGACATTTGGAAAAATGGGCCCTGATTCTAAGTGAGTTTGACATTGAATATGTAGAACAGAGAGCTATCAAAGGACATGTCCGCACAGATCAATTGGCTGATTCACCACTTCAGGATGATGAACCTTTAACGATTGAATTCCCTGATGAAACAATCATGCATCTAACTAAATATCCATGGAAGATGTACTTTGACGGTTCATTCACTCAACAAGGCTCTGGATCAGGGGTGTTATTTATAACTCCTCAAGGCTACAAGATTCCCAAATCTTACAAATTGATATTTCCATGCACCAACAATATTTCAGAAGATGAAGCATTGGTAAACGGTCTTAAGCTAGCTCTGGAGTGGAAGATTGTAGAATTACACGTATATGATGACTCCCAACTAATTATCAATCAGGTCAATGGAGAATACCAAACAAAAGATGAGAATTCAATGCCCTACAAGCAACTAGTTGATGACCTGAAGAAGTACTTTGTCTTCGTCACCTTCCAGCAGATACCAAGATCAGAGAATAAAGCTGTAGATGTTATGGCTACCTTGGCATCCATGTTACAAATGGAAGAACATTTATTCTGCTATGACTTCTTGGTGGAATAACTATCCTATCTTGCCTTTAATACCCCTGAATACCAGGTAATATGTGCTTTGAACACCCCAGACCAATCTTGGTATGTCAATATCATTCCTTACCTTTCTGACCAAACCATCCCTAACAATCTATCTAGAAATGAGAAAAGATCCCTGATTAGGACAAAATTGTGTTACGTCCTCATAACTAACAACCTATATCGATGAGGTCTCAACGGTACACTTCTTAGGTGTTTAAAACTCAAAGAGTCTGATCTATCATTAAAATAAGTCTACGAAGATGTATGTGGATCACACTTGAACTGCTTTTCATTAGCAAAGCAACTGCTTAGAGTAGGCTATTACTGGCCTACCATGGAGAAAGATGCTATTCAGTTTTCAAAAACCTGTCATAAATGCCAGACACATGGAAATCTTATCCACGCTACTGCCAGAGAACTTATACCTTTCATAACACATTGGTCGTTTCAGCAATGGGCCTTTGAATTGGTTGGACAAATATATCCCAACTCTTCAAATGGACACAAGTTCATCATTACGACCTCTAAGTATTTCACAAAGTGGGTCAAGGTCGTGTCATTAATCAAAGCCACTGGAAAACAGGTGGCTATGTTCATTCTGAACTACATTATTTGTAGATATGGGATACCCTCTTCAATTGTAACAGACAATGGGGGCCAATTTAAAAATCAAGACATTGATGACCTTTGTGAACAGTTCCATATCACTCAACATTGCTCCTCAATATATTACCCTCAAGGTAATGGACAAGCTGAGGCATCTAACAAGAATATTCTCAAGATTCTACATAGAACTGTAAGTAAGTATGGCCGAGACTGGCATCTACAACTGAATCCGGCACTATGGGCCTACAGAATGAGCATCTAAACACCAATTGGAGCCACACCATTCGCTCTATTCTATGGCGCTGACCTAGAAATCAGGGGTCACTTGTGTTCTGTGCTCCATCTATCAATGCACTACTGATACTAGGCCTTCATAATTATACCTGTGCTCAAACGCTGACTTCATTTCCTAAATGGCTATCTTATCCTCGCTTGGGATTTGTTTGCATTTACGTCTTAGGAATAGGTCATTCTACACTAGGGGCATCTTTGTTGGCATGGTAGGTTGCAATTGTTAGGTTGCTCTAGGATGGTTTGCCTCATGAACACAGTATTTCTTGATACATGCAAAACAATGTCACTTTTCAAAACAAGGGTGTCTTTTCAAACATCACATATCCAAACATGACATTTACATTAACAGGGTTCCTACAAGGCTATGTTGGATCACAAACATGAACAGATTATCCTATCAATGCATAGGCATGGAAACACCATATTTCTTTTATTCCAATTTTCTGATTGATGAATCTTTACTGTGTTTGACAAATGAATGAACAAGTACTACTTAAACACATAGTTTGATATTGGTTTGATTATGATTCTTTCATGTCCTGATGATGTTTTCAACTAGGGGCATCTAAGTAATTATAATTTTTTATTTGATTGATTGACAATTGATAATTTATTATGTCTTCTTAGTTACTCAACGACGTCTGCACAAAGACAAAGAGTCACAAGGATAGGGGGCATAATGTTTTCTTGATTTTCTACGTATGGTGGTTGCTCCAAATGATCCTATAAATTTCACATAACTTAGATGTTTATGGTAAGAGCTGCCACTATGGGTGGATAGCCGCATATATCTCAATCTTTGTTATGTGTAAACTACGGTGAGGTTGAAACAATTTCCTTGTTTATTTTCTGATCCAGATTCTCACTAAGGTATACAAATCATAATGTACCCAAGGATATGAATTTTCAAGGTCATTGCGGGTCCAATATCTTGCCTTACACAAAATCTGGTATATTGAAAGGAAGGTGACTATTTTTTTATACTGGCTTCTATGCCTTGATGCCTAAGTCTATTTCTGACATTTCAATAAACACATAGTATTCATACTTTCATAATATCAATGGGTATTTGTGATGGTTGTACTATTAGGTGGTATCCATTCTGAAAGAGTGCCCAATGATGATAAAAGGTTATACATTTGCATGCCAGTGACAAAGTCCTAAGAGTCTTCATATCATTACATTTTTCACAATTGCATGGGATATAAACAAGAAAGGAGAAGCATCAAAGGCATTTTGAGCTCCAAATTAATTCAATTTTTCTTCTTCTAAAATCAAGTTAATTACAAACATCCATATTACTGATATATATATCGTTGCACATCCATAACATACATTTTGCATTCATAAAAAGAAGCAATGGGAAAATACAAAAACAAAACATCCATGTATTTCATTTTTACTTTTTACATCCTAACTGCATCCATACATCTATTTTGCATATGAGAAAATAAAAAAACATACATTTGCATCTTCACATAACTATCATTTAAAACATATTTATATCAGTGATCAAATCATAAAATGATGTCATCATCTAAATCTAAATCATCAAGAGACCAAGATATCATCATATGTGCAAATAAATCTATCAAAGCAAAGAGACAATCACAAGATCTATCAGAATCAAAAGCTGCATATATGTGTGTCTGAACATGGTACATATCAAACAACATCTGGAATAAAGAGTATCAGTGTATCAGTGAGACAGAATGAATCAGATATACATATATAAATGTCATATACAAAAGAGGATCTCAGAAGGATCCAGATATACAATGTAAACTTAGATATACAACAGATGACAATATAAGCTCCCCCCCTCTCCCTGATCTGGAGGCGGAGGAGGATGAGGTACAAATGGAGGTGGAGGAGGCATCACTCCCTCAGAGTGTTAAGCCAACTAATAAAATGACACTGCTCTCTTCTCCTCTGGTACTGTCGCATGATAAAGAGCATAATAGTATGTGGCCCTTTGTCACTGATGTGTGGCTATGCAGGCCTGTACGTCTCTCTCTACTCAAAGCCTCTCCATTTGCCTGTCCTTGTCTATAAGAAAGGCATCTGATATAGCCATCCTAGACTCTACTATTGTGGCTCTCGCCTCCAGAGCTATAATTTGTGCCCTCAGATGCTCTCTCTCTCCTGCTCACACCTAGAAAGAGGATCTCCATCTCTGCCTGTATCTTGGCTCTGAGGCCTGTCCTGTCCCCTATCCTATGGTCTATCATGTGACCCCTATTTCCTCTGTCTCTGTTGATCCCTAGTAAGGAGAAGAGCAAGATCCCTCTAAGGAGCTACAAATCTAAATCTCTAGCACCTCCCATGTCCACTACCACTCGCACTACCTGTGTTGACAACCACACCACCACCACCCCTATCATCTCCATCATCACCATCATTAGGAGGAGGACACCTGCCATCTCTGCAACCATCCCTGCCACCATCCCAACCTCCATGTCTGCTGACAACCCTATCTCTCTATGCTCCTCCCCTCCCTCTGGTAGGATGATCCTCAAGATCATAATCTAATGGCTCCTCTATGCGTGGGATAACCTCCTCTGGCACAGTAAAACAAGGAAATGGGTACTGGATCATCTCCGTGGCATATCCATTTGAAACACCTACATCAGCCACATCAAGGCAGAGATCCCAGTCTACTCCAACCATATCAAAAATTTCCTAGTGTGTAGTCTCATACCTCAGCTGGGCACCCCACAATGATGCCTCGTCTCGAATATGTGCATAAACAATGATATCCTGTATCCTGCCCTGCCATCGGCCATACTGTCTCAGCACTCGGGTGTGAATAAACTGCTCTATCACATATCTGGTCCTCCGTATGAGATATTGGCTCTAAAATAAATATGGTACCTATCGTGCATCCGAGGTCCACTCCTCGTAGTCTAAATATGGTCGCCAAATGACCTCAGTCGTATCGTCAAAAAGTCGACGCCAGTACTCAACCTTGTCCATATGGGGCTGCTGAAGGAGACCTGCATACATGTATACATAGGGATGCTCTAGTACTCGTTGTCTATCTACAATCAGCCGTGTAACAGGGATGTGCTCCCAGGCTTAGATCTGAAGAATAAGGATACCCACAGTCATACTACAGGTATAATGATATACTATCTCATGAAGCTCTTGATACATATGGGCTAAAATACAACTGCCCCATGTAAATCTCCATTTGTGGGTAACCATCTGCTCTAACATGTCTACCCAGCCAGCCATGAATCCATGTTGACCCTTGTCTAGCATCAGGATGCCACCTATCAGACCTGCTAAGTACACAGATAAACGATCATAACGATCGACCATATAATCCCATGAGAGATATCTACGATCAATCGTGTCATCCTGGAACTATCGACGTGCAACACCAATTGCCACATCAGCCATTGACTCAAAGTGCACATCAACACCAATCATTGGAACCCAAAGTATCCATCATACGTCCTCTAGCATAATTGTGATCTCCCCACTTGGCAAATGGAAGGTGTTGTGTTCTGAGTTCCATCTCTCGACAAAAGCAGTCAACAACCCTCGGTTTACCCCTATCTCGGGTAAACCTATCAAAGAATGTAATCCACATCGGATCACTGTAGTCTACTCATCATCTGAAAGCAGTCCAGACAATGCAAGCACACGACCTGGGTAGGTGCCACGAAATACGACTACCTCAAACTGAGTCTGTTTTGACAAACACAATGATACATCAACATTCTATCTACAACAAAGATGCAGACTCCTAATCAACTAAGTAATTCAAGGTTTGCAGCAAGCAAACAGGTCCAAAAGACTAAATTTCTAAGTCTCACAACTAGATGCGATTTTTAAATGACAGGGTGCGATCTCCTTTACTGGATACGATCCTGGAAATACAAGATGCGATGGAGACCATAGGGTGCGATCCCCGAAATATGGGATGCCACCCTAAAAATAGGGTACGAGCTTCAAAGGATAGGGTATGACACAAAACAAATGTCAACTAAAAATCAAGATAAAAATAAGGCAACGGGATGCAATCCTGAGTATCCTGGATGCGATACAGGAATCCAGAAAAATTGGATGCGATCCAGGAAATATCGGATGCGACATGGGTTTTGCGGGTTGTGATCTAGAATACTGAATGCGACTCAAAATTCAACTAGCTATAAAAGCTACAAAAATGCATGAAATTGAAAATTGCAAAATTCACAAGGTAGTTTTACGAGCACTTATCGGAGGTGGGTAGTCAGCCGAGCGCTGATGTCGACAGCTCATCTTGAAATGATGCTTCCTCACAGGGACTACAATCTTCTCTGCAGAGCTCTCTGAATTACTATGGAGGGAAGTGAAAATGAATAGTGAAATGGTAATTTTTGAGGCTTATATTGGTCTTTTGAGCCATTTAGGAGTTCCGAAACTCCTCCCAGACAACTACAACTACATTTATATTCTCTTTTTAGTCAATCAAGAACCAAATCAAAGGTGCCTAAGATGTTTTCAGCAACACAGTGCCATTTTTATGATAGTTCCAAAAATTGCAGATTTGCTTCATTTGTTCCACAAATCTGTCAATATTGCACATTTTATCATAAATCTTGGTCTAACATCATTTTATTAGTCTCATCACTCACATTTTCACATAATTAACTTGGTACTAGTGTGTTTATTTTTAAACACGCCATCTTTTTCCACTTCTTCTACTCCATTCTTTCTTGCCCTAATCGCTTCCTGCAAGTGATACGTTCTTTCGACAAGGGGATTTTATTATTTTCGTTCGATTTCATTCCCGAGGGGGCATGATCACACTATCATCAATTAAATTTTTTCTTGAAACAACATTAAAACAACTTCGTTATTAAACAAACTAGGGGCATAACAATTTCCTTGACTAAGTCAGAATTTTTGGATAGAAAGCTTTGGTTCTCATAAGCTGGATATCTTGTACCCCCTCATTTTAAAAGATTCTTATTAAGCTCCTGGTACCTTCATATTGGCTTTTGGATGACAACCAAGTTCATAATCAGTATTACCAATCTTTGGACGAAAATCAAGTTCAGAATTGGTATCTTTAAGATCTTTTATTGATCTTTGAACGACAACCAAGTTCAAAATCAATTCTACCAATTTAGTTCGATCAAGTGCGAGACTGATCTCATCAACATTTCATTCGACAACCAAGAACAAAATTCTCAATCTTTCTGAAGTCAAAATAAAAAACTTTCTTTGAATCAATGTACTGCTCACACATCAATTCAAAGAGGGGAAAATGTAACCACCTGAATTTGGTCTGTTTCAACTATAGACCCTATTTTCCCTAAGTGTGATCATACCCCCAATTATGTCATGACAATGTTACTTTGGCATAATGCATTTAAAAAAAATCAAATTTAATGTCCTAGGTGATTTTTATCACTAAATTATATTAATTATTATAGCCATACAATTCAAATTAATTCAAACCAATTAAATCAAATCAAATTCAAACATGGCTATATTATTTAATTATAAAGGAATTAAATAAACCCCTAAATCAATTATCCACTTGCAAGTAACCCATTCCCTTAGCCTATTTAATTTAATTAAAATGGCTATAGTCCCCTTAATTATTAAAAAGCAATAAATGCTTAAATAATTAATTCCTATATTTTAAATGAATTAAATAAGTTTAATTCATTTCATTTATATTCCCTTAAACCCCAACCTAACCTATCTCAACCACTTCTCCCCTGGTTCTAACCCATCTCAACCTATTCCCCCCATGCTAATCTAATCCTAATTCTAATTCTATCCTAACCCACCTCCTAATGTTGTCACATTCCATTAAGGAATGATTAACAACTCAACCCACTTGAAAAAGTTAACTTTCTCAAGCATGACTTCTCTAAAGGACCAACTTGCCAAGTTGAGCCTTACACCCTCCCCTGCCTATTAAATGAATTTCATTAATGACTCATTAATGTATATTCCCTCTTGCCCATCCCTCATTAATGCCCAAGGCATTAATGGCTCTTACACCTCATTAATGACCTTAGGGGCTCCATTAATGAACTCTCTCTCTCTCTCTCTCTCTCTCTCTCTCTCTCTCTC
>MU227424.1:2713597-2738356 GCA_018584345.1 Thuja plicata
CTTTCATGCTAGGTTGTTTATGTCACTGGTATTAGCATAATCTGAGGGTTGTTATGTTATTTGCTACACTCATCCTAGTTAGAAAGAAATAGGTCAATGTTAGGGTTTTATATGCTCATTAACCCTTGTTTCTCACTAACAAAATGACTTATTGAAGTGTTGTGTCGTAGGTAACAGGTGCACAAATATACACACACACCGATTACTAAAAGGGATCAACCCTGTGAGGAAGCGGATTTGATTAGAAACATCCTTGAAGAGGATGTAATTTCAGCAAGATTGACAAAATATCATGATTTAATAGATTTGGAGCAATAGCTAAAGAAGAAAGGGATCCCATTTGGTGGATATTTACCAGGTATGCCCTGTTTACAAAGATTAGAGAAAATTATTGAGTCACATGGCATACTCAGTAATCAGATTGAAGAAAAAATTGAAGACAAGGAAAGAGGTCCAAACAAGCAATCATCATCAGAGTATAGCAGTAGCTACTCCATACATAGCCCACCACCTCAGGATTGGCCACCTCATAATGAGGAAAATATAATTGACTTGATAGAAGGACGTGAGGTTGAGGTAGATGTAGAGCCTCCACATAAGAAACAAAGAGTGGAAGTAGGGGAGCCTTCTGTTGTAAAAACTTGGAGGAAGTAAAAAGAAAAAATTAGTGCCCTACTCACAGGGACTAGTGCTTATGACCATCAACTAAGAAAGGTCATTAGAGAGGGAAAGAAAAAGAGGGAGGACATTGATGACAATGTGGAAATGCCTCTTATATTGTGCCAAGATGAAAGGGAACTACATCAAGAGGAGTTCCTAAAAGATGATGAATTTATCAAGACTAAGGAATTCAAAGACTTACTCATATGGGATAAACAAGAGAAAGTTGGAGCAGAATTGAAATCACAAGGAGGAGAAGCCATCACAAGTGAAGCATTATAGGCCCTCCAAGCATATGACCCAGAGTCTGAGAATATGACTCCTGATGAGTCCAGACAACTTGTGAAGTCAAGTGGTATGTTACTGGTAGAAGGATGGGACCTGGCTTCAGCCTTCATTATTGATCAAATCAAAAGGCAGCCAGATATCATGATATCGACAAAGACACAAGTAGGGGAGATGATCAAAGGGTGTGGTTATGATTCTAAATATCAAACCTTGGCAATGTGGTCTCTGGCTCCTAAAAATCAGAAGCCCTTACTAATCAATGTTCAAGAAAAGCTGGAGGGAGACAAAATAATATGGTCTATTCACAACAAAGGAGACCTGGATATTTCTCAGGCCCTGACCCATTTTTCTCACCTGAATGAGGCAAAGGTAGTACATATGTCCAATAGATACCAAAAATTTTTTGATGAAACAAGCCTTATTACCAAAGACAAAGAACTAGGTCTAATGAAGATAAAAGCCATGGAGAAAATAATTGCAGATTTAACACAAAAGTTGCATGAGATGCCTGAAGTTGCTCCTTCTTCACCTAAGTAGGGTATAGATGTTGAGATCAAGATTGAAGAAACGGGGTATGTTGCATTAGAAACAAAGTAGGTAATTAAGGAGCATAATGAAGTTGTTTTGGGAGCGTTAGTGCAAATTCTATAGCATAGGGTAGATATTTTAAAGGATAAAGTTGATGTAGTGTATGGTGCCTATGGAAAATTGCCTGGATTGCAATCAGAAGTGAACAATTATGTGTCAATTTTGAACCCCTAATTTGGAACATGGTCAGTTAGGATTGGGTTATTTGAGAGGTTAGCATCATTGAAGCCACTAAGAGCAGATTTGCAAGAGATTGTCACCCAAGTTGGAGATGAAATAGAACAAATTGGGGTAACCTTGTCCTTTTTAAAAGGCAAGGTAAATCAGATAGAGCCCAGGTTGAATATTTTTGGGCTTGACTATAATAAATTTGTGCCTTCAATCAGGTCACAGGACAATCAGATGAAGCCATTAAGAGTATGGAGCATTGAGTTTGAAACTTTAATACCTAATAAAGAGGTATAAATTTCTGACAATGGTGAATTAGATATGGAGAGATACAATAAGATTTTAGATGAGGCATTTAAGGCCAAAATATATTTCAATAATTTTATAACAAATGTCAAGAGCATAACGGATACTAGATGGGAGAGACAGAAGGCACAACTTGAAAGCATTCAAAGCTTTAATTGGCCTGTAGAGGATGATGTCACAACATGGGATGTTATTACAAAGCCCAAGAAAAATAATCCTATCATTGTTGGACTTGATATCATTGATGAAGAGTAGAAGGACACCTAGAACCTAATCTTTGAGCACAGGGAGGTTAGTCATCTGAAAGATAAGTGTATGTTATCCTGTAATGGCGGTCACTTAATCTCGCTACAAATATTGGAGGCTATCCAGAACACATTTAGACAAAGGTGCTAGCTAACAAAAGATCTCAAAGATTTGATTTTGATGTATTCCTATTTTGTCCTTCCACCGTTTGGTCTCTTCCTATCTTTTTTCCTCTTCTAAGTTTTTAGGGTTAGGTATTAAATCACCTGAAGCTTGTTGCATCCTTAATTTTGAAGGATTACAAGATGGTTTAGACTATATATCAAGAATTGGTATCATTTTGTAAAAAAAGATATTGGAATATGATGAGATGAGAATTGAAAGCCAAATTATTTTATTATCTAAGTTTTTGTGCATATTATCTTTTGAATGTATTTGAAACAATGATCAAATTAATAAAATACATTGCAGTTTTTGTCCTATATCTTGTGTTTGTCTCTTTATATTTATGTTTTAGCTCTTGTATGCTTAAATTGTAAGGCAATTTAGATATACCAATTACAAGGTAATTGTGCAGTTTCTTGTGAGTTCTTTCAAGGAGAGAATAAGTCTCTCAGGTGATCCCAGAAAGCTAAGCATTAGTATTAGGATTTGATAGCAGGGGTATTGGAGTGAAAGGTAGTTTGCAAGGCATTCTACTCAAATTGCATGTATTTACATTAATCAGTTGTCATGGATTCACATTTGATATAGACTCTTTGCCCAAGGATTAGGCACTGGTTAGGGTTTGGAAAATCAGTTAAATCATCATCCAATATTCAAAAAATAATTAAAACATTTATATTTCAATCATAAATACATAGAATTTTAATAATTGTATCAGAATATACAATTCAGTTTGTTGATTCCTTCAAGAGAGAATCAATAGGTTAACCCTCCTAAGTTCACAGAACTATAAAAGGAAGAAGGATGAGAATCCTTATCATATTACTATTTTCTATTGTTAAGATAATGGTTTGGCTTATTAAGCTCTGTATCAAATTAACTACAGTCATTTGCGTAGTTTTCTATCTATTGATACAATAAAAAGCAATTAGCAATCTAGTAAAAGACCTAATCCACTGTAATAGACACTACTTGAGTCAGTAATCATTCAAAGGTAATACCTTGCTGAGTTTGTGGAGCTCAAAAAAGAAGGAGGATATTATCCAATCCTCATCAATTAGGCTTTTCTTGCATAGAGTAAATTGGAAATATACAGAGAAAACATCCACATTGTTTTAAAGTTCTTGCAAGAAAACTCCTTAACAAATTGGCGACTCTACTGGGGAAAAAGGTACTGTCCCATAATCTCTGGTTGAAGAAGAAGATTTATTTATAAATACCACAATTGAGTTTTCCTATCTAGGTCATTCTTATAGTATTCATATTTCCCAAACTTGTGTTGGGTGGCGACTCTAAAAGAAAATCTTTGTAATCAGTGCTAAAGTGAATTTCAAATATTTATACACATCTTATCAATATGAATACTAGGTCAAGAATGAGAGATAATACCGAAGTTGAGTTGGACAATGGAATCCCAACTACTTTAAGAACTAAGATGTCTTGGAGAGAGAAGAAGAATCAAGCAAATATTAATGACTCTTCTCCAAGAAATGAAGAGAACAATACTAGAAGAAAGGATACAAATCAATCTAGTCATGAGGGGAACACCTCATAGTATGAAGAAGCCCCTGACCTTGGATTAGAAACATATGCAATTACTACTACTTCTAGTGAAAGAGAAGGAACTGACACTATTAGCTCAGATTTTGAATTTCCTTCTGATGAGTTTGCTAAAGAGGAAAGAATCCTCATGAGGCAATTAGCCCTTATTCAACAAAAGAAGAGAGAAAAAGATCTTAAAAATAAAAAAAAATGATCAAAAAGATGTTGATAAGTTTAGAAGAATATCTTTACGACATCAAGCTGAAAAAAATGTTGAGAGGTCTCATAGAGACAAAGAGACTCCAAATACCTACAAAGGTTTAGGTCATTAAGCCTTTAGGGATAAAGGAAAAAATAAAGTTGCTGAAAATGAAGTGGAGGAACCAAAAACTCACAAAATCCTGACTGAACAAATGTCTAAATTAGACATTGACCTAGAAATATCAAGAAGGGAGAAAGAAATCATGGAAAAGATGCTGGAAAATGAAGAAAGCTGAAGCTGCTACCTTGGAAATGAAGAAAAAAATTGACTTTTTGCAATCTTCTAAATATTATTATGTTGGTGGTGAAAATACTACATCTTCAAAAGCCAAGACTGCTTCTTTCTAGGAGGATGATAAATTTCAAAGGAGGCCATTGCATCGAGAAAGGTACAAACAATTCACTTTTATTGGCATTCTTGGTTATCCTAATGTAGTTCCTAATGATATTGGAGAAAAAATCCCTAAGTTTTAAGGAACCAATGTTATTTCTTGTGAAGTTCATTTGAGAAAAATTGTAGATATCATAGATGATTTAAATATTAATCATGAAGATGTCCTAATGAAGCTATTTGTTCAATCCCTAGTAGAGGATGCTAGGGAATGGTTTATAGGACTGTCTAATGGTTCTGTTGCATATATGGAAGAATTAATTGATTTTTTCAAAGACCAGTACGGTGACAAAACTAATGAGGGGTTCTTGCTAAATGAATTCAATAATATAAAAAATAATTTCAATGAAGAGGTTACTGAATTCAACACAAGATTTCAAAGAGCCATGCACAAGCTCTTTCAAAAGATTAAACTGAATGAAAAGGTATGTCTGGCTACATACCTAAATGTTTTTGATTCAAAAATGGGTTATGCTCTTATAGATAAAAATCCTAGAAGTCTCACATATGCATATAAAATAGCAGTAAAAATAGAGATGAACAGAAGGGTATTAGTGAAAATGGGTAGAAGAGATGATGCTCATTTTAGTAGGAGCAAAAAAACTAAATATAAAGAATATAAGGCTCCATAAAACAATAGACCATCCTATAAAAACAATTATAACCCACAAAATAGGATGCAGAATAATCCCTATGGTACCCAGTTCAAGGATGGAAAGCCTATTGCTCCACCAAGAAAGGATAAACCAAAAAATAGAACCCCTGACCCTCTACACAAAAATATTGTGAATATGTGCAGTGACTCTTACTGGTGTGAGGTTTTTCAAGCCCCACACAACCCTGACTTTTGTATTGTAGCCCTAGACATAAGTGTTAATGAAGAGAAAGAAGGTGAAGGAGATGAGCTATGTGATCACAATAGATGTGATATGACTAATGCTTATGCATGCTCAGATATAGATTCTGAAGAAGTTGAGAACCGTGACATGTATGGTTCACAAGGAAGAGTGGAGGTGTATCACCAACAAGTCATATCTGATAGTGATAAAGAGGAGGTTGATGATATAAGATGCTATGCACATAATAGTCAAGGATCTACCACCATAAGGAAACCCTCTGATGAAGAAAAGGCTAGAATCACTGCTGATCTAGTGAAAAAAGCAAGAAATAACTACCACTTCAGAAATAGAGTTGTGGGTAATGTAGGTAGTCAGCGGGCAGTCATCTTCATTAAAGAAAATAAGATAGATGCCAAGTATATACCAAAAAGAGATGGACCTAGGGAAAATGTAAATAAACCTAAGGTCAAAATTGTAAACAAAGTTAGTGATCCAAAAGATGTGCATGAAGAAAAAACTAAAGTGCCAAAAGCAAGTGCTTCCTCTTCCAAGGTTGAAAATAAGAAATCCAAGAAGGAAGAGCCTACTCTGAACATTCAAATAGAGGAAAATAATATCATCATAAAAAAACCAAAACCCTCTGATGTGAAATATACTCTAGTGGATATGGGCCAGTGTTTATCTCAAATGACTGTCAAGGTCTCATTCCTAGAAATGATGAGGATAAAAGAACACAAGGAAAAGGTCCTTTCAATATTGAACAATGTATCACCAGTGAAACCTCATAAAACATAATATGTTGAAAAGAAATTAAACAATAAGGGAAATGATCCTGAGGGGATGATTTTTGAGATCCCTTAGATTTACCTAAACACAAATACTTGTGCAGGGATTGTTGTTCCCTTTTTCCTAACATTGGTAATTAATGGTAAGATGCTCAAAAACTGCATGATAGATTCAGGAGCATCTAATACTGTCATGCCTGCAAAAATCATGAGATCTATGGGATTGCAAGTAGATACTCCTCATGGGAGGTGTCAAGTAATGGATTCAAGAGAGATCCCTATTATTGGTACCATTGAGGCCTTACCTTACAAGTTAGCAATATGCCCTAATACAGTCTTGACAATGAGAGTACTAGTGGTTGATATCCCACCACATTATGACATGTTGCTGTCCAAAAAATGGAGTGCTTCAATGGGGGGCAATATTCAGTGTGATTTATCTTATGCCACTTTCAATATTGTTGGGAGTAATGTAAAGGTGTCCAGAGAAGGTAGGAAACCTCATATGATTGAGTTTCATGAAGATACTAATATTAACTACTGGGTTGATATTGATATGGAGAATTTCAGATTAAAAAGGAGTTCTCATCAATGTACAACTGTTGATCCTATAGTGAAGGAATTAATTAAATAGAATGATGGTTTATGGAAAATGTATTTTGATGGAGCCTGTTCTAAAGAAGGATCAGGAGCTGGAGTCTTACTTATCCCTCCATCAGGTACACCATTTAAATGTTCTTTCCAGTGTACAAACAATACAACATAATATGAAGCTTTGTTTTTAGGGCTAGACATTGCTGCTAAACATGGAATAAAATGTCTGAAAGTTTATGGTGACTCAGAGTTAGTAGTAGCCCAAGTCAGGTCCAAATGTGCTATGAAAAATGATAGACTAAAAATGTATAAGCATGCTATTTAGGACCAAATTGAATCTTTTGATGCCTTCAATATAAGCTGGATAGAAAGGTCTAAAAATATTATGGCAGATTTCTAGCTAATGTTGCTTTGAAAACTGATGATTTGACCTCAAATGGGGTATCAATAGTTGAGATTAAGACAAGACCAGTTGTCCCTGACAATATTTACAACTAGCAAGTATTCTAAGATGACTAAGATATCGTTAGATTTATCCAATTCCTAGACCATTATGAAGACCGACACATAGATTGAAATGATTTGCTTGAGGTCATTGATGGAAGGGATTATGTTTTGGGGGATGAGTTTGTCCAACTATGTTCTAATCAGATTCCTAAGGGATTGGTAGAAATAGAAGCATTGTTTAGTGATCAGAGTGAACATTCATCAAGAATAAGCAATGCTAAAATTGAGGATTTGGAAGAGATAAATTTAGGATCAGAGACCACTCCTCGGATAGTATATATTGGAAAAGGATTAGATTCCCATGTCAGAACAAATTTGATAAAACTATTAAGAAAACATAAGCATGTATTTGCATGGTCCTATGAAGATTTAAAAGCTTATAGGGAAGATCTTTTCCATCATGAAATCCCACTAAAATCAGATGTAAAACCATTCAGACAAAAATAGAGACCCATTAATCCACTGTTGGCTCCCAAGATGCAACAAGAGTTGATGAAACTAAAAGATGCAGGAATTATCTAGTCCATTAGACATTCAACTTGGGTTTCTAATCTAGTACCAGTGAGAAAAAAGAATAATGACATAAGATTATGTGTTGATTTCAGGAATTTGAACATTGCATCCTTGAAAGACAATTATTCTCTACCTAATATGGAGGAAATGTTACATAGGGTTACTGGTTGTGAGTTATTATCAATGATGGATGGATTTATAGGCTACAACCGGGTATTAGTAAAAGAATCAGAATAGTTTAAGACTGGATTTACTACTCCTTGGGGAACTTATGTATATGTTAGAATGCCATTTGGACTAATAAATATAGTAGCAACTTTTTAGAGATCCATGGATGTTGAATTCAAAGAGTTTATTGACTTATTCATGGTGATCTACCAAGATGATTTGACTGCATTTTCTAAGAAAGCAGGGGATCATTGTGAACATCTAGAAAAAAAATTCAATAAAGCTTTAGAATATGGCGTCTCACTGAATCCTAGAAAGTGTCAATTTGCAGTCACAAAGGGAAAGTTGCTGGGACATATAGTATCCAAAGATGGAGTAAGGATTGACCTTGAAAGGATAGAAGCTATTCAAAAGGTCACTGCTCTAAGGAATATCAAAGGTGTGCAATCTTTCCTGGGAAAGATAAATTTTGTCAGAAGATTTATTATAAATTTTGCTGATATTGTCAAACTAATTATTAAGTTATTGAAGAAAGATGCAAAATTCTAGTGGAATGAAGAAGCTCAACTAGCTTTTTAAATAATAAATAAAGTAGTCCAGGAGGCACCTGTCTTAAAATCTCCAGATTACAGTCTAGCCTTTTTCTTTGTTCTCATTTGAATCCTTTCATACTATTGCTATTGTTTTACTTCAGAAAGATGAAGAGGGATTTGAGCATCCTATTGCATTCTTTAGCAAATCTCTTCAAGCTACAGAGCTAAACTATGAAATGATGGAGATGTAGGCATATGCTTTGGTGAAAGCTCTGAAATCATTTAGACCCTATCTAGTTTGTACCAAAGTACTAGCATATGTACCTCATTTAGTAGTAAAGGACATCCTTACTCAATCAGAAGTGACTGGTAAGAGGTAAATGGATTAATAGAATTCAAGAGTTTAACTTAGAAATCCATATTACTAAATTGGTGAGAGGACAAGGTCTAGCAAAACTTATGACAAAAGAAAACCTAGACTTGGTACAAGTGAATAACATAGTGATGTAGGATTCAATAGTAACAAGTATTGAGAGACAACCCTTTTATGTTGACATCATGTATTATCTTAAGAATGCCAAGTGTCTTGAAGTTATGACAGACAATCAAAAGAGGAATCTTGTATTACAAGCTCAAAAGTACACCTTCGTTCAAGGGGATTTATATTAGAAAGATAAAAATGGTGTACTATTATTATGTCTAGATCAGAGCCAAGCTGAGAAGGTATTAATGGAAATGGATGCAAGGATACTTTTATGCTAAGACCACTACCCATAAAATCTCGAGGGATGGATATTATTGGCCTAGCCTGTTCAAGGATACTCATGCATTTTTCAGAAAATGTGAACCTTGCCAAAGGTTTTCAAATAAATTGAAATTCTTAGGTGCCCTGTTATTGAACCCTATGAGTGCTGAAGCATCTTTTGCAATGTGGGGTATTGAATTTATTGGAGAGTTTTCAAAGAAATCCAGTGGAGGACACGGTTGGATACTTATTGCCACTGATTATTTTACAAAATGGATAGAAGCAATTCCCACCAAGAAAGCAACTAGCAAAGTAGTCACTGATTTTTTTATTGGAAAACATTCTGACCATATTTGGTGTCCCTGAAAAGTTAGTGATGGATAATGCCACGTGCTTTAGATCGGATGAAATTAAAGAATTCTATGATTAATATGGGATCATGGTGTCTTATTCTTCCCCATATCATCCTTAAGAAAATGCCCAAGCAGAATCCAACAATAAAAGCATTTTGAAGATTTTGAAAAAGACTCTTGAAAATAATAAAAGAGCTTGGCACACAAAGTTAAAACTTGCCTTATGAGCTGATAGAATAACAGTGAAGAAAGGAGTAGGTAAGTCACCTTTTGAACTTGTATATGGTTTACAATCTAAAATGCATATGAAAAATTTATTAGCAGTATACAACTTTATTCAAGAAGAAGACTTAGAAATATTTCACCCAATGCAAGATAGGATAATGCAATTAGCAGAGCTTGATGATGTCAGAAGAGAAGGTCAAAAGGAGAACATAAAATTGTAACATAAAATAAAGTATCTTTTTGATAAGAGAGCAGGTAGCAGAAAATTTATGTTTGGTGATTTAGTACTCCAGTGGAATGTGAGAGTTGAAGATAAAGGGAAACACAAGAAATTTGAATCTCTATGGCTTGGTCCCTTTGTTTTTTATCAAAGATTTGGAAAAGATTCCTATCTATTGAGAAACATGGATGAGGATGACTTTGAATTGCCAATTCATGGACAATTCCTGAAGCCTTTCTTCAGTTGAGAATGAAATTTCATGCACAGTAAATATTGTATCAAATGTATATAGGTGTGTTTCTTTCTGTTGTGTGTTTTCCTTTTTGCAGTAGGTTAGTGAGCGTAGTCTGCATGGTCTGCAACCAGAGATCTATGATTCTTGCATTAAAATTGCATTTAAGCATCCTTAGATAGAGCCACTATTGGTTGTATTTCCAGTTTTGAAGCTTGCCATAATTTTTTTAAGTTCTTAGTCATATTCATTCATAAATGTTGAAAATCTTGTTTAAAATTGTTGAAATCCCTCTGCAAATAACAGTCTTCAAGCTTAGAATCAGCAAAGAGTTTAAAACCCTAAGTCCTAGGTTAAATTTTTATGCATATTCAAGAAAAACCCTAGTTCTTTGAAATCCTTTCTATTTTGCTGTTACTTTTTCAGAAAATCCAAAACACTTAATTCATGTGTCTATTTTATATTTAACATGTAATTCGCGATGTCTTTTTATAGCTTGGGAAGATTCCTTTTCTTTTTGAGACTTAGAGAATTCCTTTGGTCGTGTTGTCTCTATAAGAAACAAATATGCTTTTAGTGGTTATGATATTTCACGCGAGCCATAGATGAAGATCATGATCATCTGGTTAGCAGAGAGTCTCTTTGAAAAACTAGAGTCCTTTGGCGACTTCAAGTTTACTTAGTTACGTTGTCTTGAAAGCTAATCAAAGTTACAAGCTGAGTTAAAGATGGTTTGAAGTTTCATGCAGTCACGTAATCGTGAAGAGAAATGTAAGTTAAGTCAAAAGATGTGAGATTAAGAGATAGACATTGATCTAAAAAGTAATCATGTCATGGTCACGTAGTCTCGAAGAGAAATCTTGAGTTAATAAATTTATCAGCGACTTTAAATTTACACAGTCGCGGCATCTCCCAAAGAAACCAAGGTTAGCAGAGTGAGTTAAAAGCTTCAGTCTATGATCTCTTTTAAAAGAAATGGTTGAGTTAAAGGTTGGGAGATTAAGCAACTACTGTCAGATGAAGAATAGATCCCGTGGCCAGTGTGAAGTCGTGAGAAAAGTTTTCAGATGGATAAAAGATAAAGAGATATCCCGACTACCGTTAGATTAGAAAAGGATCTAATGGTTGGCATTCAATCGCAAAGGAAACCCTGAGTTAGTGATTTCTTAAAGTGACAACAAGATTCAATGAGTCATGGTGTCGTGATAAGGACTATGGTTAAAAAAGAGTTCAGTAAAGTTTAATTCAGTTTACAGTGAGAAGATCTGAGCTGTGAAGCAGAAAAGATATGATGGATAGCGCATAGTTGCTTTTAAAAGGTCAAAAAGTTAAATAAAGTCCAGTGATTCAGTGATGGTGATTTAGAATGGAACACCTGGCTAAATCTTTCAAAGACCTGATTTAGTCAGAAGTCTCAAAGAAAACTAGAGGCTAAGAAATTCCTTCCAAGACATGGAGATAGCTTAAGTCACAAAGTCTCTAAGTAAATTGCAGTTAAGTGAAAAGCTAAGGAGATTACCCGTGAACTGTTAGATTAAAAATAGATCCATGGTAGTCGCGAAGTCTTAGATAAGAAAGAGAAAGTGCAAAAGGAAAACAAGATTATGCACGGGCCATCCAATTATGAGATGATTGTGTGATAGTTGCATAATCTCGAAAGAAACTCAGGGTCAATGAAATCTTAAAGAGATAAGGAGATTACACAATTGCGTAGTCTCTAAAAGAAACCCAAGGTTTAAGATGAGTTATTAAAGCCTTTGTCACGGAGTCTCAAAAGGAATGAGAGTTAAGTGATTTCACTCGGTGATTAAGAGATAATCGTTGTTCAGAAAGATGATCATGTGGTGGTCATTAAGTCTCAGTAAAGAAGTAGAGTTAAGGATGACTCTCTATGACAAAGAGATTACACAGTCATGTAGTTGCTGAAGGGAACCAAAGTAAGATCAAGGTAAGATATAAGGTTTTCTCCCGCGCCATGCTATATAGTTACTAGCTAATTAGAATAAAGAGATTATGACAACGTGTTTAAAGAGTTGCTGAGTTGTGATAAAAGAGCCAATCAGATCAGATCTTGATTTCTTTTCGAATAAAATAAGGTTTTAATAAGAAAATAAATCATTTAAAATAGATCACTTGTTAGTTTGAAATGCCACGGCTAGGAGCAGGAATTGATGTCACAGCACGTAGAAGTAAAGACATAAATAACTGAATTGCAAATTCATGAATTTTCAAGAGATTGGTGCATTAATAAGCATTACCATTGTTCATTTCATCTTACTAGTTTCCAAGTTTTTAGAGCTCAGAATTTGCATAAGTGAGCAGCATCTTCAGAAGAATAGAGTTATCAGGATTTGCAGAGTGAACAAGAGAATTTTCAATTTAGAATACAAAAAGTGATTATCAATGCCAAAGGGTTGAGTTGTTAAGAGATTTACAGTTAGAAGTGAGGGTTTTGAATATATTTGTTTCAATATTGGTGAAGGAGTGGCTAATCAGTTGTAATTTATACCAGGCAGTATGAGCAGAGCAGTAAGTGTCATCTCTACCAGTGGAAAGAGCGGGGATGATGATGACCTCAAAGGAAAGAGGAACTATTCAAAAGAGTTCATTCAACTTCTCCCAGGCTCCAATCAAGGAAAAAGGTAAATGATGAATACCTAGGTGATAATTATGCATATTTTAGGGATGCTAAGACACCATATTGTTCTAGTTATCACTTGTTCAATTATTTCCATAGAAATAGTGAGGGCCCTATACCTATATCAAACCCTTGGACGAGTGGATTGACTAAGTTAGTTGTCCCTGATGTATCTGTGGATGTTGATCTAAAACTAGAGTTAGCCAGTAGTTATGACACTATTTCAAGAACCATCAGGAAGGATGATGGCACTGTCTTAGTAAACCTGGATAGAGCATCCTTCATGAAAGCTTTTGATATATATAACCCTTGTTCCATAGAGATAAATTTGAAAGCCCTACCTGCTAGATATACCAAAGAGGTCGGTATTGTAGCTAAGTTGATTCAGGCCCATACGCCTAAGGGAACTAGGAATTACATTGCCCCTATTCCTAGTGATCCTTCACCATACTTTTAGAAAGACGTAGCTTTTTACATGAAATACATCTCATATGCCATGTGCAGAGTCTTAGGTGTAGATAGTGAAAGGGAGAGAGTATCATCAGACATGTTGATGATAATTCTAGATCTGCAGAGTCCCTATGTGAGTCTATTATGATTACATTCAGTATGTAATCGAAAAGATGCACCAAGGATTTGTTGACATTTATAGCAAGGTAGAAATCCCTAAGTTCCTGCAATATTCATTGCCTATGCATCTTATTTTGTTCTACAATTTCAACATCATGGACCAGTCAAATTTGCAACTCAGAAGGTTTTATCATGGACAGATCAACTTTGTACAATTATGGTTAAGGGTATGGAATTACACTTCTAGGGAAAATGAATTTTGTGCATTTGAGAATTGGGTTGTCTACCCCTTGTTGAGTAACTTAGGAGTAAATATGACTAGACTTCCAGTAAAGGTGCTACAACTATTGAGGCCCTACAAATTTGTAGACAAGTGGAATGGAGATCATAGCTGGGGTGACTTTTATTGTCATCAAAATTTCACATTGATTAGAATATATGGTTGTTCACAGCCACCTCACATCTTACCTTACAAAGTACCACCCATAATTGCAATCATGGAGTTCCTGTGGAAACTCATGTTGACAGATATGGAGCATTTAGCTTCACACAAGAAAGGGACTTTTACACCAAGGCATTGCCTCTGATTTCACAATTGGAAAGAGAGCCTATGACCTTGTAAATGGATGGTTGAGGCACTACAGGATGAATGTTGCCCTATATAGATATATTGATATAGAGGGCTTTATAGAAAGTGCCAAAAAACTTTTAACACCCACCATTCCGATTGCTAAAAGGCATAAACCCTGTGAGGAAGAGGATTTGATTAGAAACATCCTTAAGGAGGATGTAATTTCATAAAGATTGACAAAATATCATGATTTAATGGATTTGGAGTAGCAACTAAAGGAGAAAGGGATCCCATTTGGTGGATATTTCCTAGGTATGCCCTTTTTGCAAAGATTAGAGAAAATAATGGAGTCACATGGCATACTCAGTAATCAGATTAAAGAACAAATTGAAGACAAGGATAGAGGTCGAAACAAGAAATAATTATTAGACTACAACAGTAGCTACTCCATACATAGCCCACCACCCCATGATCAATCGCTTCATAATGAGGAAAATATAATTGACTTGACAGAAGGACATGAGGCTGAGGTAGATGTAGAGCCTCCACATAAGAAACAAAGAGTGGAAGTAGGGGATCCTTCTGTTGTAAAAAATTAGAGGAAGAATAAAGACAAAATTAGTGCCCTATTCATAGGGACTAGTGCTTATGACCACCAACTAAGAAAATTCATTAGAGAGGGTAAGAAAAAGAGGGAGGAAACTGATGACAATGTGGAAATGCATCTTATATTGTGCCAAGATGAAAGGGAACTAAAACAAGAGGAGTTCCTAAAAGATGATGAATTTATCAAGACTAAGGAATTCAAAAACTTCCTCATATGGGCTAAACAAGAGCAAGTTGGAGCACAATTGAAATCACAAGGAGGAGAAGCCATCACAAGTGAAGCATTATAAGCCCTCCAAGCATATGATGCAAAGTATGAGAATATGATTCCTGATGAGGCCAAACAAATTGTGAAGTTAAGTGGTATGTTACTGGTAGAAGGATGGGACCCGGCTTCAACCTTCATTATTGATCAAATTAGAAGGAAACCAAATATCAATATATCAATAGAGACACAAGTAGGGGAGATGATCAAAGGGTATGGTTATGATTCTAAATCTCAAACCCTGGCAATGTGGTCTCTATCTCCTAAAAATAAGAAGCCCTCACCAATCAATGTCCAAGAAAAGATGGAGGGAGACAAGATAATATGGTCTGTTCACAACATAGGAGACCTAGAGATTTCTCAGGCCCTGACCCATTTTTCTCACCTGAATGAGGCAAAGGCAATATAGATGTCCAATAGATACTGTAGATGTCCAAAAATATTAATATTATTATTAATATTGATTTCCCTTTTGTTCATCTAACTATTCAATTTAATCAATTAAATAGTTTCATAGTTCATATTTATCAATGATCAATTACTATCCTAATGTATTTTATTTAAATACGTTTGCCTCACAAAATCCCCTTTTTAATAAAGTTATATTTATTAAAATTCCCCCATATCCCTAATTTTTTTAAACTATGGTTTTATTTAAATCCAATTTGAATTATAATCTAAACCCTACCTAAAGACCTATTAATCCAACCTAGAGATCTACCCTAATCCTACCGTATTCCTACTCTACTCCCATCACCTCACTTCCTAAGCATACTTCCCTACCTAACTATCCTCTCATCATACTTAAAATGGTGATTCCTAACCCTTTTAAGGCTAATGGAATGCTCACCCATGTGTGAGAATTCTCTCCAAAATGGTCACCCATTCCTCTTAAAAGCTCTTTACTCCTTTGTCCCCCCACTTGGAATTCTTGAGCCACTCAAACATTAATTCTATATTTGACTCCAAAATATCCATCCCTTCAAGCCTATGTGTCCCTTATGTGGCTCTTATGTGGCTCTTATGTGGATGCCACATAGGTTCCACCTCATTCAACCCCTCCTCTTTTATCCCAAAAATCTACAAATAGAGGCCTTCTCCTCTTGCATTTTCATCTCTCATTTTGTATTGTTATCATGCTATTTTAATGTTAGGATTTTATTTGCTAGTTTCATGCTTTTCATGTTTAAATTATTTAGAAATTACATGCTAGGATAATGGATAATGAATCATAATTTCTATCTTGCATGTTGCATATCATTTCCATAGTTAGTTTAAATTATCTTTTGGAGAATTTGAGACTAGTTCCTCATACTAGCTCTTGAATTTCTTCATTGTTCCAATCTTGTATTTCATAGTTACATTAGTTACATTGCATTGGGGATCCACTCCATTTGTGTTTGAGAGAGCGCATACACTATCAATCTAAAAGAGCAAATCAAACAAGTAGTATAGGGTGCAAATAACTTGTTTTAGCTCTATCTGATGTTATGATGATGTCTTGTTTGGTTTCTTGCTTATTTCATGAATTATAGGTGTTAACCCGCTAACTTATCATGTTTGAGCTTGCTCCCAACATATTTAAGATTTCACCATACTACATTTTGGCATGCCCGGTGGGACCCACGTCCCTAAAACTCTTCTAATTTCTTGTCTCTTTCTTTGAAAATTTGCCAAACTCGCAGATCGACGTCTTTGATTTACGCAGAGGCGTCTGCACAAATGTCAGTTCTTCCTGAACCATCTTTCAGCATCTACGCTACACCAGTGTCTGCATTTCACAGATCGACGTCTTCGTTCTGTATTCTTTTGTTTGAGATTCACACACCTTACTTTTTATTTTTCAAGATCCATTGTGTTTCCCACTATTTTTTGGTGTTTTGACATTCTATTTTTTAGCAAAGATCAGTTTTACAAGCAGTTATAATGTTGAAATTTAACAAAAAAGGAACACTTTCTTGATAAATCATCGAAGAAAACCAATTTTTAATAGTTACTTAATCTCAGTATAGGTTTTTTGGATCAATTTAAACAGCTAAGAGAGAAAGAACAATAACTTGCTTCATTGTTTTGCTGTGTTTTTTTGGCCTTGCAGGTACAATGATGTCTGCGCAAATGTTGGTTCACATTTTGGCATCTGCGCCCAAACGTCAGTTTAGGCAAATCACCATTTGGCATCTGCGCTACACAAACCAGCGTCTGTGCTAGTATAGCAACTTTTCAAATTCTTTGTATTTTCTGGCTTATTTTATTGTCCCTATCATTTTGGGATAAAACACAGAATTGGCGGCTACGCCCTGAACCAACGTCTGCGCTCTGTGAAATTTTTATTTTCCATATTCTAACAAATTTTTGAGTGGTTTTGTGTTTTCAACACTTTTCAAAGGCTAATTCTAAAACTACTAACTAGTTGTGTTGCAGCATTGCTTGCTAAAGACACGAATTCAAAAGAATACTCATGTTTGTCTTGTAGGTTGCCTCAAATCTAAATCAACCAAACAATCATGTTTGTTATCATTTTCTTAGGAACCTAGACTAATTAGAAAGATCTTTTTATTTAATCCAAAGCACATGTTAGGGGATTATGCTCTCTTCCCTTTTGGGAAGATCAAAAACCTAGACACATTTTCTTTGTGTTAAACAATTAAATCTTTGGGAATGAACTAAACTTGTCTTACATGTTTGTGGAGAAAATGATACTGGATAGGAGAGTATGCTCTTTTCCCCTTGTGGGATAATTAGAAATCCAGACTCCTTTTTGTCGCCAATCAAATTTGTTTTTCAAGTTAATCCTTTAGATGGGCCTGCTAGTTGAGGGAAAAATCTCTCGGGAACGACCCACGTGAGAACGAGGTGTAAGCCACACCACTCCAACTCACGTTAATCAAATTTACTCTTTGGAGTTAAAGCCTCGGGAGTCGATTGGCATTTGAGCTTATACTCGGCTCTCATCTAACTTAAGTGTGGCCTTGTGGTCTTAATCACATCTATGTGACCACCTTTGTCAAGACGCTCTATGGGGCTATAATCCTGAATCATGCTTGCGTGGACATAGAGGATACAATCAAACAGAGACCCTTACTAAACACTCTAAGCATAGAAGCTACCCGATTCACCTCTGAACGGTGATTTATTATAGTGCAAGGGGAGGGAATAATCTCCCCCAAGATCCCCATCATACGTGTTCCAGGGTATTGTGTTGCAAAAGAGATCTTTATAATACGACAACAATACATGGAAAAAGGCAAAAACACGGGTGCCCTTGTGGGGGTGACACTATTGTGTGAGCTGAAGGACTACCAAGCAATGGGCTTATAATATTTCAAGCAAAGCCAATTCCCTAGGTATATTTGCGCTTGAAGTGTTTGAAGAACATTGAAAAATCCAAAACACAGATGGAATACCCAACATACAAATTTGTCACTTGCTTGTATCCTTCAAGGTTTCTTTGTCCCTTGTTGGATTGTTTTCAAGACACATGCCTGTTATTTTCTGATTTGACTGTTATGAAACCGGTTCTTTCCATAGAACAAATCTATTGAAAATAAAAAAGAAATCAAGTTTTTGCTAGATCATCAAGACACCATCCTTTTGCAAATTACTGCAAGCTCCAGAATTCGCTAACATCTTCAAACTTTGACCTTTTATGAGATATGTCCTAATAACTCCAATTTCTCATCTGAAATCAAATTTTTTTTCTATAGGACATGACTGATTCTAAGAAGCACAAGAAGGTGAAAACTCCATTGCCTCCCGTATATAGAGAACATAAGAATACAACCCAAGAGGCTACCAAATACCAACACATCGTTGATTCCATCAAGCAGGAAACTCACACATGGGAAAAATTTGACAAAGTGGTATACAACAACAAGGTTGCTCGCTTCATGGGAAAGTATCATCTAAACACTGCTTTTGTTAGATTTGAACAATATGACTAGCTGGTCTACCACAAAAGACAACCACTCCTCTTCTTAGGATCACTTAGCATGCATTTTTAGGACCTCCCTTAGGTTGTCATCTTTAGAAACAAATTACACACTCATCCTAGCATAATCCAATCCAATCCTAGTCAACCTAGCATCATCTTAATCATCATCCAACACATCCCTAATCACATCCTTCACTTGGTATTGCATCCCCTTTTGAGTTGCTTAGAACCTACATCTTAATCAAACCCCATCCTTAAGTGTCCTTAAACTAAGCATTGTTTAGGATAATCCTCTTTGTCTTCGCAACCTCATCACCTTGAACAAAAGGTTGGTTCACATCAACAAAGAATCCCATCAGCCGAAGACCACAAGTCTATCCTAGGTAGACAATCACATCCACTTGAGCCTACACTAGGGAAAGAAATCCTTAATTCTTGCATACACCAAGTCAACCTTAATCTATAGGAGCATTTTAATCATCCTAGACGCATCATAGTCCTAGCACCATCATCCTTAGCTTCCTAGGAACATCCTTGCATTACATCTTGCATCTCATCTCCCCTTAGGGTAGTCATTTCATGCCACCTATTACACAAGCCACTAAGAAGAGGAAGGACATAGACCCTAATCTTGCAGCTAGTTCATTTAATCCCGCGATTAACCACACTAACACCATGGTCACCTATGCACCTTAGCCCAACAAACAAATTGAGCACATCTGGGTAGATACTAATGAGACTCCCACCATGAGTACCATAGAGACATTTATCAATCATCCAAGGCATGTCCACATGGTGAACACCATGAGTGGATGTAATAGCAGTCAGATACTCTTGGACATTCAGCAATAAGGACTTCAACTCCCACCTTGGATTATACCCACACTTGTTACACGACCTATGGCACTTCCAGGGGAATGTTATCATACCATTAGAAACAAAGTTTTTGATCCACTTCAGCAAGCTCTATAGGTGGGAACTCTTATCGCACAAGTAGTCCAACCTTCCATCCCACCCTCCATCATGCACACAACACCTTCATCTACCTCGGGAGCCTCGTCTCCTGATCTAACATCAATAGCACAAACAATACCTCCTATCGCTATGCAAGCACCTACACCTCCCCAATCCACAGCCGCTCCGCTTTCACAAGCGATCCCAACATTTGTAGCACAATTCCTACCACCACCAGTTAGCACCGAGTAAACTACCATTTCACCCATTCCCACTTAGCCCATTCAAAATACAATAAATAGTTCGTAGCATCAAAGCACCCAAATCTCTATGTCTATTCCACCTTTTTCTTCCAGCGCATACCCACAATAACAAACACACTTTTACAGGCATGTCACCTACCAACACCTATAACCAACATTTATTTCCACAAGGGTCCACCTTCACATTCCACTAGCAACACAATCACAACATGTACCGACAGTTCTACCTCAAATGCAATTCAAATCAAATCCTCCCATGCAACAACCGTCTAGGAATCCCTTCACCATACCCCAAATTCCCATCCAACCAATCCAGAAACAACAACCAATCTAATCACACCCAATCCAATAGAAAAAATAGCCAATCCAATAGCAACAATCTATCCACCAACTAGCCCAACAACAACAACAAAATTCCAATCCATTCATATCCCAAGCACCACAACAACACACCAACCCCTTCACAGCAGCACAACTAATCATCCAAACTACCCAGCAACCACAACCACAAATGTAGGGGGAAAATCCCTTCATAGCACCACCACTACAACAACTCACTAATCCTTTCACTCTCACACACACTGTCCTCCAACCAACACAACAGCAACAAACTCATTCTGCCAACTACCTAGCCATGTCATCTTCCACTGCATCACAAACCATTCCACCACCACAACAATTCAGTGTTCCCAGTAACACCAATTACCTTGCTACAGCTACATCTATAGCTACTGGGGGCATTCCATCATAGAACACCTATCCTCCACCCTATGCAGGTGCGCAACAGGCTCAGCCCACTTATCCAATGCCTCAGTAAATACAAGCATATTTCCAGTAGTTGCAACAACCCTATCAAGCACTGCCACCTCCTCCACTACAATATTCCCCTTAGCCACACTTCCCACCACAATAGCCCATGTATGCTAACCAACAATCGTCATATCAAACACCACAATATCCCCCACAGAATCCCCCATATTCTCCATTTGATCCATATTACATTCAGGGAACCAATACAATCGGAGCTAATAATCCTCCCCCACAAATCAATCATGAATGGGAGGAAATGAAGAATGCTCTCAAAGAGCTAAAAGCAGGGACCAGGGCTAAAACATTCAAGTTTGAAGAGGTGTGTCCTTACCCGTTTGATTGATCTATCACTGTAATACCCTTCCCCAAGAACTTTGAGACACCCAAATTTGATAAATATCGGGGGAAGGGTGATCCTGTGAGCCACGTGAAAGAATTCTACATGGCATGTCAAGAAGTGGCCTATAGCAACAATTTACTCATGAGATATTTCCCAAAAGCTTAGGAGGAACCACTCTTGAGTGGTTCTATAAAATCCCCTATGGTATAGTCTCTACTTTCGTTGAATTATCTAAGAAGTTTGTGGCCCAATACGCACATAATGTCAAAAATGAACTCACTCCTTGATCTATGCAATTCCAAACAAAAGGGAGGAGAGATCTTGACCGATTACGTTCAGTGTTGGCAAGGGCTTACTACAAGGTTTTCCTATCAAACCCCCTGAGCAACATCTTATCAAAATCTTCATTAACAACCTCCATCCTAAGCTTGCCTATCACATGTGCATGAATTTCATACAAACTTATCAAGACATCAAGATCAAAGGCATGGATCTTGAGCGAGGTCTCATAGAAGACGGTGTCATGAAGCACTACAAAGAATCCCAGCCTGACACACATAATAATGATCGATCACAGTACTAGAACAAGAATAAGAATGCAGTAATTGACAGAGCCACTAACACCAAACACATTCACGTTGTGGTGGTTGGTCCCAATGCACCTACCCAAACTTATCAGCAACCACCACCAGTATACCCTCAACCTCCTCCCATGTATCAACAACTTGCTCTCATATATCACCAACCGACATACTAGAAAAACACACACCCTCGAGGCATGACTATCTATCCTCCTCTAGGGACATCATATCAACCCAGCTACCAAGATCCTATGAACCAAATGAATGCTATATCAGTCCCACATGGACAACCAAGGCCTTGCGCTCTGAATGTGCCACAATGCACATTTACCCCCTTGGGTGAATCTATAGATGTCATCTTCCATAGAATGGTTCAAGCCAACCAAGTCATGTACCAAAAAACATAGCTATTTGATGACTCAACACCTAATCTTTCCTGGTATAAAGACAACGAGTATTGTGATTACCATCATGTTATGGGACACACCACCCTTAAATGCATAAAGCTAAATCACTACATCAGGATCTCATTGACCGCAAAGATATCAATGTGGACTCTCTTGCCCAACCATCACCAAATGCGGGTCTTAAAATCTACCAAAATGCATTTCCTGAACACACCTCAGGTAAAGGGCCAGGAAACCCCACCCAAACCTTCGATCAGGGAAACGGTAAGAAAGGAGAAAATGCTGACAAAAAAGATTATACAAATTCATATATCAACTACGATAATCTCATCGGCTGCATATCCCAATTCTAGTCCTCCATCAATGTCATTCATGTCAAGGGTGCTGATAACCAATGCGTGGTCACCACTCATCGAGGCAGAATAACAGTTGCAAGTGCAAGTACCATTATGTCTTTTGGTACCCAATACAACCTGTTGGAACACTTAGGGAATACTCCTACTCAAATTTCTATCCTAGATCTCCTCTGCACCTCACCCACCTATAAAGACATCCTCAATAAAGCCCTACAAGAATCATGTGTCCCCAACGACATCAACCTCACTGAATTCTACAACCTTGTCGTCCACTTGTCTGCAACTTGTGGGCTCTCCTTTAAACCAATAGACGTACCCTCAGAAGAACCCGATCATAATCTCCCACTCTGTATTGCTGTCATGGTTAAAGATTTTGCCATCAAACGAGTTATGATAGATAATGGTTTGGCCCTAAATCTATGTGCTCTAAAATTCATCAATTTTTTGGGTTGCACTGAAGAAGATATAACAAATGATGTCATAACAATCAAAGCATATGACAATTTAGAACGCACTTCTGAAGGCACCATTTCATTGCCCATCAAAGTGGGCCCTGCCATCCAAGATACAATATGTCATGTTGTTGATCTTGACCTTCCCTTCAACATCCTCCTTGGATGCCCATGGATTCATTCAATACAAGTCCTCCCATCCACCTACCATCAGTGCATCAAATTCCCATATAATGACACTAAAATCACCATCCGTGCAGATCCCAAGCCCTCCGCATACTGCAATGCATTGGAGACTTCCTTCTTACATTCCAATCACTGTCTCGGGATTGATATTGGCACTTTTGTCACCAGTTCATCTCCAATCCATTCAGATCCAGAAACAATTCTCTCCTCCACCCTTTTCACAGTCAAGATCAACAACCATGGTTGTGTCGAGTACTGCCTATCTGATGCCTTCACAGTTGGAGCATTGCCAGTTGATCCACTTACCTAAGGAAGACCAGACAAGATCATAACAGACCAGAGAAAGCCAGAAAAAAAAAATTGGGCCCTAACACTTTTATCTCAAATGTAATTTTGAGTAGCCAGGAGATGACACCAAACATCAATCAGTGGCTCTATAAGAATCCACCACCCAAAGACACTAGTTTCCTCAATTATTTCAAAGACAAATACCCTTCAACTCACAAGATGGTTACTGAAAAATCAAACTATCAAGGCGGTGTCTTGGGTGCTGAAGAGCAAGGAATGAAAGATCCTATTGTGCCCACCAAATGAGAAAAGCACTTAGGCCTTGGTAAGGATTCTGCCACAATTGGGGGCACTAATGACAACAATTATAACCATTTTAGACCCCTGGGCCAAATTGTTGAATTCAAAGATGTCCTTGAAGAGAAAAATATGAACGCCTATGAAGATATGGATGATGAAACCTTCCTGGGAAATTATGTCCTCCATCAACTCTACATTAACTTCATTGGCCTTCCCCTCCTACATCCTAAACTCAATGACTGGGACCAACCGAGTTTCGTACATGTTGACGAGTTCCAAAGCGAGGACGCGCTCCTAAGATTCATAGGAGCAATTGAATAGAGAAATGACTGGGGACAAGATTCAACACATGTCTACAAACTAGATCCAAAGGCATACTTTGGGGAAGAGGAGGAATTTAGCCACAAAAATGAAGTAGAAAATAAAAATAAAAAAGAGAAAAATTGATGCTCTAGCGAAAACCCCTCTAGGGTGCTATCTGATCATAAAAAAGTAAAAACAAAGGGCGCATCCACTGGTTAAAACCTCTATGAGGTGCTAGAGGATGAAGACTCTCCTCTTCCTCTAATCTATGATTACAAGCCTGAATAGTCTTTGATCCTCATTGAAGAAAAAAAACCCATCAATTTGGGTATTGGGGACTATCTGCGCATCACTTATATTGCAACTTCCTTGAGAGAAGTAGAAGAAACAACTCTCTTTGCTCTCTTACAAGAATCAGTAGACAAATTTGCATGGTCTTATGACCACTGTAACTACCTAGATTTGGTCTGTACTGACCATAGACCCTGTTTTCCCTAGGTGTGATCATACCCCCTGTTATGTCAAGACAATGTTACTTTGGCATAATTTATTATTAAATTAGATTTAATGTCCTAGGTGATTTTTATCACTAATTTATATTAACTACTT
>MU227424.1:2752595-2771637 GCA_018584345.1 Thuja plicata
ATAATGTCAGTTTTCATAGCTTAATTACATGCTTTCTAATCATTTAGCTTAGTTTTCAATTAAATCTCTCATTCTTAGGAGTGTATTGTCACTGAATGGTGCATAATTTGAGGGCATGATTATGGAAATTTTCAAACTTTTCCTAGATAGGGAGCAATAGGTCGATGTTAGGGTTTTGTTCTTATATTCTCACTAATCCTTGTTTTACACTAACATAATGACTTATTGAAGTGTTGTGTTGCAGGCAATAGGTGCATCATTTGACACTCACAACCACATGTCAGGATTAGACCCTAACTTGGTGGTTCATCATCTAGCAGTGGACCCAAATGTCAAACCTGTCAAACAAAAGCTCCAAAAGATGCACCCCAAGGTAGCACTACTTGTCAAAGTAGAGCTATATAAGCTACTCCAAGCCAAAATCATCCATGCCATTGACTACTCTGAATGGATATCCAACATGGTACCAGTATCCAAACTTGATAAATCAATCAGGATATGTACGGAATTTTGGGATCTCAACAAGGCATGTCTCAAGGATGATTTCCCATTGCCAAACATAGACATGATAGTGGACTTAACAACATGACATGAGATGTTGTCACTCATGGACGAATTTTCAAGATACAATCAGATCCGTATTGCAGAAGAAGATCAGCATAAGACAACATTCACAACCCCTGGGGCACCTTCTGCTATAACATGATGTCATTTGGTTTTAAGAACGTTGGGGCAACCTATCAGATGGCCATGACAATCATCTTCCATGACATGATTCACAACATCCTTGAGGACTATGTAGATGATATCTTGGCTAAATCAGTTAAAAGGGAAGATCACCTTGATGTTCTAGAGTGCGTCTTTGATAGGATTGGACACTATGACCTAATGCTCAACCCGAAGAAGTGTGTCTTCAGGGTCACATTAGGTAAAATCCTTGGATTCATCATATCTAGAAGAGGCATCAAAATAGATTCGAAAAATGTAATAGATATCATAGAAAAGCCTCCACCAAAAACACTCTGGCAACTACGCAACCTCCAAGGAAAGTTAAAATCTATGCGTCATTTTATCTCTTCGTTAGAAGATAAGTGCCAACCATTTACTCATCTCCTACGAAAAGATAACTTTTTCAAATGGGCTCCTCAATGTCAGAAGAGTTTTGAAAAGATCAAAGAATATTTGGATAATCCACCCATCTTGGTACCACCTGTACCTAGCCAACCGCTCATCCTATATATTTCTGCTACTATAAGAGAACTGGGGGCAATCCTTGCTCAATTAGATGATGAAAGAAAAGAAAGAACTATTTATTACATCAGTAGGACCTTAGTGGTTTATGAGCTCAATTATTCCCCTATGGAAAAAGCATGTCTGGAAGTGGTCTTCGCCACTCAAAAATTTTTCCACTATATGCTTAGTCATACAACCAAGCTCATTTCAAAAGTGGAGCCTCTCAAGTTCCTAATCTCTAAGACTACTCTCATAGGTCGAATGGTAAAATGGGTTATGCTGCTAAGTGAATTTGATATTCAATATGTAGACATAAAAGCCATTAAAGGGCAGGTCATCATAGATCATCTAGCAAAAGCACCGTTGGTGGATGCCTATCCCCTAATAATAGAATTTCCAAATGAGCATTTGTGCATTATAGAAGAGCAACCTACTTGGCAACTCTACTTTGATGGATCCTACACAACCCATGGTGCAGGGGAAGGAATACATTTTGTAACACCACAAGGTGACTACATCCCTATGTCATTCAAATTGGGATTTCCCTGCATGAACAACATTGCAGAATATGAGGCACTAACCGTAGTACTCCGCATGGCTATAGAGTGGAACATCATAGATATCCATGTCTTTGCCGATTCCGAACTCATCATCAAACAAGTCTTGGATGAGTATCAAACCAAATATGACAAGTTAATGCCATATAAGGAGATTGTTGACAATATGAAAGAGCATTTCATCCACTTGCAGATAACACAAGTGCCATGCTTGTAGAACAAGGCTACTGACGCAATGGCCACAATCGGCTCCCTCTTAGAGATTCCTCATGAATCTACACAATACAAATTCTTAGTTGAGAAACTTCATGCCCCCGCTTATGAGAATGATGAATTGAATTGTGTGTGTGTCGTGGTTGGTCCCCAATCCCCGTGGTACCATGATATCCAGGATTATCTACAAAATGGTATCATATCTCCTCATCTCACCACAACCCAATGCCAAAAAATTATTCGCAAAGCTTCCCACTATACCCTTGTAGCCAACACCCTTTATCGTCAAGGCTATCAAAATGTGCTCTCTAGATTTTTAGATGAAAACGAAGCCACCTAGGCTCTACAAGAGGTACATGCTGGAATCTATGGTGCCCACATGAGTGGCATGGTCCTAGCCAAGCAAATTTTATGAACAAGATACTATTGGCCTATAATGGAACATGATGCTTGTGAGTTCGTAGAGAAGTGTCTACCTTGCCAACAACATGCTAATCTGATCCATGCTCCTGCATAGGACCTCAGACCTATTGCACCCCCTTGGCCCTTCTCTTGTTAGGGTTTTGAACTCATTGGTAAGATTACTCCCCTCTCTTTTGAAGGCCACAAATACATAATCACAACAATGGAGTACTTTACAAAGTGAGTTGAAGCAATTCCACTCACCCTCACTACAAGTGTCTAGATCTCAAAATTCATCCTCTACGACATCGTCTGCTGCTTCGGCATACCCTCCACTATCTTCAAAAATCATGAAACACCATTTGAAAATCAACATGTCAGTGATTTATGTACTCACCTCCATATCCATCACCATTTCTCCAGTTCATAATTTCCTCAAGGTAATGGCCAAGATGAGGAAACTAATAAGACCCTCCTCAAAATCCTCAAGAAAGTTGTCAATGATACTGGTCGTGACTAGCATCTCCAGATCAACCTCGCCCTCTGGGCATATCACACTTCCTACCATACTCCTACAGACACTACTCCATATCTCCTAGTCTATGGTGCTGAAGCTGCCTTACCAATTGAGGTTGAACTACCATCCCTCCGAGTATCACTGAGAGGCCTGATTGATGATGAAGATTACCGAGTAGCAAGACTCACACAACTTGATCAGCTAGATGAAAAGTGCCAACAAGCCTATGATCACCTGATTTTCTATCAAAATAGACTCAACATGAACTATAACAAGAAAGTCCACCCATGCCAGTTCTAGGTAGGAGACTTTGTACTCAAGGAAAATCAGAAAGTGGGTACTGATCAGGAAAAGAAAGGGAAGTTCAAAGTCACCTGGTAAGGTCCCTATGTTGTCACTGCATGCTTTGGTTCTAGGGCATATCAACTCTCCACTCTTGAAGGAGAACCCTTGAATGATCTTATCAACATCATTCATCTCAGGCACTTCTATTCCTGAAAACTGGTTATTCCTTCCAGCTATCTAAAAAAATCCATAAAAAGTATAAAAAGTCCTAAAAAAAGTACAAAAACAATGTCAAACAGTCCTGAAAAAACTCTCAAAAAAGCAAAAAAAAAAGCTGAAAAATGGTTGTCCCGGCAAAAACATAGCAAATAGGCGCTTGGACAACATCAAAAACATCAAAATAAAAAATAAGAATAAAGAGAAAAATTTCGTCCAACGGTGAAAACTTGGCAATCAGGTGCCTTGGACAAGTATGGGTGATGAAAACCTGGCAACATGCATCATACATACTGGAATTTTCCATTATCTATCAAAATATCACTCCCCTCCATCCCCATCATTGCATCCCCATGAACCTCAGTATTACCCATATTCCCTGGGTGTTCCAACACTATTGTATGCATCAAACATCAAGATCCAATCAAGTCTCGACAGCAACCTTTGTACATAACCGCTTGTAATTAATCGCTCGGTTTTGTCCTTGTATATTCATTGTGTGTCCAGTCTTCTCACCATTGCACTAACACTCTGAGCCACTGTCATGCTAACCTTCTTTTCCTAGTCCTTTATAGTCCCCTTGTCTGGTTCATTAGTTGAATGTGACACACACCAAAAACATGAGTCCCATTGCATCCATTGCATCCACTACATACCTGCATTTTCATATCATCCCTATATTTTCATTAGGATCATTGGATTTAAATACATTGCATCATAAAACATTCATAACATATTAAATGCATCCATTATATTTCATCAAAATTACTACAATATACATCAAATGCATAAACATACATCTAGGTACATGCATCTAAACATTTGATCCTTTATATACATAATTATAAAACATCACATCCTGCAAGCATCAATGTTAATACTCATATAAACATATGCACCATAGTATCATATAAATCAAATCATGAGCATCATACATCATAGAGTCATAGAATCATCAATTGCCCATCATATATAAAATCACGAGTATAATGTTTGTCATCAATAAATATATTGCAATGCACCTAGGTGTTGATATACATGTGCATCTCATCTCAAAATACAAAAATGTGTGTCACAAAATCCTCTGATTAGATCATGTTTTTGGCTGTGATGATCCCCCTCCTGGTGGTGCACGAGGTGGCATCCCCATTGATCCCTGAGACCCTGATGTCCAACCTGTGCTCTGTGACTGAGACCTCTCTGTAAATACCTATCTTTGGCCCTCAGGGACTAAGTCATGGTACAACACCTGATAGTGGGCTGCCTCCCTACCTATCCTAGCCACATCTCTATGAGCTGCAAAAGCCTCTGCCACCACCTGACCCATCCCACCTGCACTGGCTTCTTGTCTAGCGATGTCTCACTCAATCCTGTATGTCTCGGCCCACCTCTATGTTGAATCCCTCTCTGAGGTCAATGCACTAATATTATATGTGGCCTACTCCATCTTCTTTGTGAGGGTACCCAATTTATCTATTAGTGTCCCTATCTCTGTCCATAGCTCAGCAGCATCCTGGGTCAAGTCCACCATCGAGAACTCATTTGAGTCCACTCTGCCCTATAGGGTTTCAAGTGCACCCTTAACCCTGTCTGCCCATGCTGTCTCTACCGCTAATAAGCCCTGTACCTGGGTCATCTCTATCTGTAGACTGGTCTCTAATACATGTATCATCCCCAACAATCCCCATAGCCTCGCACACTCAGTCTACAAATTGTCTCACTTTGCGACGACGGTGTCATGTGTCTCCTGCAACACGTATCCTGCTGGTGGCCCCTGTGCTAGTCGCTATGGTGCCTGTACCTGTGCTAGCACCTAAGGTGCCTAAACCTATCCCTAAATGGGCACCTAAGGTGCTTGATCATGCCCATCTCCCAGTGGCCCCTCATCCTATCCACCCTCTTCCTGCACCTCCACCCGTGGTTGGACCCGTCTGTGTTGTGGTCTCCTCCTCTGCCCTGATGCTAAGGTCTCCAAGGCATCACCCACTACTGTCCCATCATCAAAATCTATATCCCCTATAGGCTTCTCATGGGCTGCCACCTATACTGGGTCTGTCAGACATAGAGGTGTGTGTGTGGCCCACTATGCTGCATACTCTGCAGTCATCCTTGCATCTACTACGTCAGGCCTTGCCATGTAGTCTATCCGCGCTATCATCCTCCATGCCACCCTAACTGTCAGAGCATCAATGTACCTCCCCCACACTCCAACTCCCTGGTGACATGAGGATGTAAATCATCCTTTGCCACCACCCCCTGCTGCAATCCAAACTGCCTCATGACCTAGGATGGCCTGTACCACTCAATCTGATGGATGGTCCTCCCCAGTAGAAAAAAATTTGTCTGCACATAAGAGAGGTATATGAAATCCTCAAATCTATCCTCTACTCCTGCCTACTAGTCCATTGATCCCTAGGGCTCGCATAGTCTGTATGGGGTCCAAGAGAAAACCTGGATATCATCTAACAATCGTCGCTACTATCCAGTGTAATCCATAGAGGTGTTTCTCAACGACAACCTATATCTGCATGCATAGGGCTCTCCTATCTATCGAGCCTCCCGTAATCTCATCGATTAGAACACATCAATGTGCTCCCATACCCATACTAATAGCAATGTCACCCCAGTCCCCATGTTGCGTACCCTACGGTATGCAGCAATGTGTAGATCATGATAGAGCTATCCCAGGACAACATATCCCTAGTAGTAGGTCATCCCCTCCTCTAGCATCCCTGCCAATGCCTGAGACCACCCCATCCCAAACCCATGTCTAGCTAAGTCTGCTAGCATCCGTCCACCAATCAATCCAGCCAAAAACAATGCTAGCCTCCTCAACCTCCTGTCAACCGCGGACTGCCAGGGCATCCATGTCTTGTATGTTGGTATCCTCCTCATGGGTCTCCTGAATGCTATCTCCATATAGTGCTCACTATCTTGTAGTCTGTACTATGGAACTAGTCCTTAGATCAGTATCTATAGAATCCTCCACACCTCCTCCAGAGTGATCATAGCCTCCCCAGTCGATAGATGAAATGTAGTGGTGTTGCTGTTCCACCTCTCGATCAAGGCGGTCATCATCCCATTTTATGGCCATAGCCTAGGCCATTGGGGCACATAGTCCAGTCCCACAGCTACTAGCAGCCCCCAGTCTGTAGCTGTCAGCTGACCCTCCAACTCCATAGTCGGTGGCCAATGCTCCCGAGATCCCAATGGTGGGAATTGCTCCTGCAAAACCCAAAATTTGCCATGTCAAAAAATTCTTTCCTCTACTTCTAGTCTAACCCCTCCCTTAATGGGGCATCATGTCCGTACGTCTATTTCTGACCCATCACCAGCTCCTGTAGGGTCCTTCCTTTCCCTCCTCCTAGGAGTCTGTTGTTTTTGGTGCAGACGTTGGTTTAGTCAGAGATGCTAGTTCTTCAACTGGCATCTCCGCTTATTTTCCACCTAGACCCCCATCTTCAAAGATGTAGATCTAGGTCCAACATCTTCAAAAATGCCAATTCAGTCTTCAAAAATGCAGGTTCGAGGACCAACATTTCATAGATGTTGATCCAGGGATCGGCGTATTCGCAGATGCCAGTTTGAGAATCGGCGTCTCTAGTCTGCCAAGCTTTCTACCCACATTTATGACCCCCTAACCCAACCTGAAAGCATTAAAAACTCAGAAAAAAGGAAAAGCAAGGTCTTGGTTGAGTTAGTCATCGGTACTGGCCACTCTGCAGGTCACCCATGGGTCTGAATGCGCTCTCCCAACTGCCTCTTCATCCTCTTGTGAGCCATGTTTTCTCTCTAGAGCTCTTTTCTCATCTAACCACTATTCACAAATGACCTTCTTTTAGCCCTCCCGCCCCTCTTATAGCCCCCCGTTTTCTCTAAAAATTTTCCCACTCCATTTTATTCCCCCGCATGTATATTTTTGTATTGTTACGTCCGTTGTACAGTCCAAATGCCCCAAAAAATCTAAAAACTATTTAAAAATTGCAAAAATCCAAAAATATTTAAAAATCACAAAAAATCCAAAAAATTCAAAAATGCAAAAATTTAAAAAAATAAAAAATTCTCCAAAATCTTGCAATAAACCTTTCCTTCCTTTAGCATCACTCAGTTTTTCAATTTTCAGTGACATTTTGACTCCTGCGACTGCGATCATGTTTTTCACCAAATCAATTTTGTGACCGACTATCCTTGCTCCTCATTATGTTCACAACGTTTGCCAGCAAATATCTTTTAATGAACTCAAATCCAATCATTTCCCATCTAGATGCATCCTTTCGGTGTCAGCTTATCAAATCCTTCATCACAACAATCCTATTCATGGTAATAACTTTGGACTGAATGACTGCTTGGTCATGAGACCTTCTTTATTGATTTTATCTTTTTTGTGTTCGTTTGAACCTACTCACCACTACTTCGATCTGCTATATCTTGGTGTGTTGAGACTGGTAGCTACTGATACATGGGACTTTTGCAGTGTGCTTTTGTTTGAGTGTCTAGTCCATGCAAAGGAATCCTGTCATATGTGTTTTCTAACACATGATGCATACCTCCTTTTGCAATATCAAAGTCAGATGTGCTCTCCATATTTTTCACACAAATGGATCCCCCAGGCTCGTTAGTTGCATTTCATTTCATAATTGCATTTGCATTCTTATTTGCATTCATGCTTGCATTTCAGAAGGCCTCTATTTATTACCTCCTCTCCCTTCCTTCTTCCTGTTACATCCTTTTTTGAGAAAATCCCACAACACTAACATTGTTGTGCTCTTTTCTCGAGGGGGCACAACCCTATATAATTGTCGCCTCCACATGAATCCTAGAAACCCTCTTCCTCTAGGGAAACTTATTTTCTTTTCTTTGACGCAACGTCACTTGCGACGCCACGTCAAAGAGGGGCAAAATGTATACGTCCAAAAATATTAATATTATTATTAATATTAATTTCTCTTTTGTTCATCTAACTATTCAATTTAATCAATTAAATAGTTTCATAGTTGGTATTTATCAATGATCAAATGCTATCCTAATGTATTTTATTTAAATACATCTGCGTCACAAAATCCCCTTTTTAATAAAGTTATATTTATTAAAATTCCCCCATATCCTTAATTCTTCTAAACTATGGTTTTATTCAAATCCAATTTGAATTATAATCTAAACCCTACCTAAAGACCTATTAATCCAATCTACAGACCTACCCTAAGCCTACCCTATTCCTACTCTACTCCCATCACCTCACTTTCTAAGCATACTTTCCTACCTAATTATCCTCTCATCATACATAAAAAGGTGATTCCTAACCCTTTTAAGGCTAATGGAATTGTGTGTGTGAGATTACATCTTCATGAAATTAGGATCAATAAAAACAACTCTATAGAAAGAAAATACAATTTAATCTAAGAATTGAAGTTAAATCCATGACATCTCATGGTTCTCTATCTAAGCTTTGTTAAGAGAGCTCTCAGCCTTAATCTCTCTCAAGGAAAATCCTAGAATGAAAAAAATTGATAAACATGCTCTAATCTAGCTCAAATGCTCAAAGATGTGTCTGCTTTCCATTCAAATGCTCATGATTCATGCTATGAAATCAACAAATGCTTCTCAAAATTATGCTCAAAATGCTATGCAAATGCTGAAATACTATCAAATGCTCTCCAAATTCCTATAATAAGGATGCTTTGCTCTTGAATTTCTTGGATATCAAATACAAAGAAAATGGCTTGTATTTATAGAAATTTCTCAAGGGTAGGGGGTAGAGTGAATAGATCATGGTCAAGCCTTGGTTGAGTAAAAAGCTTTGAGATGATTTCAAATAGAGGAAAATTTAAATGGTTGTCCTCAAAGGGTGGGACAAGAAGACAAGATCCTCAACTCTCATTGGTTGATCAATATGAGTTGAAAGAAATTAGGAATTATTTAATTCAATAATTTAATTAATTTAGCCATGTAGGGTGAATGGGTTGGATTTGATTTTTGATTTGAACTATACAATTAATTGATTAAAATCAATTGCATAATTTGATTAATCCCTTTTAGGATTGAATTTAATTATTTAATTTCATGATTATTTAATCCTTTGATTTAATTTAATTTTTGTCTACTTTTCTTGATAAATGTCCATTTGATCTGATTTTGATCCATTTTAATGCATTTTGATGAGATTTGGGGCAATTGGCTGAGATTTATAAATTTGATGTTTAAGATACACCTGGTCAAATTTAGGTGTCTACAAATGCCCCTCTTTGAATTGATGTGCAAAGCATATTGATTCAAAGAAAACTTGATGTCCTAATCATTGATTTGATACTAATGTCCGATTGATGCAAAACCTGATATTGATTTGATGCGAAACCCTGATTTGAAACTTGATGCGAAACCCTAATGTCAAAATTGATGCAAAACCTTGATGTGAAACTTTATTTGATGCCCCACTGATAAAAGTTTGAATTTTTAATGCCCCAGATTTGATATAAGATATGATGCAGAATCCCAATTTGATGATATGATGATGCCCCCTCAGAAATGAAAGCATATTGATCTCAGATGTGAAAAATTTGATGAACACTGCTGATAGAATACATCCAAGATGATTGCATTTCTAATAATGTTGAAAAGATGTCGAACAAATTCCCGAGTGTGCAGAATATGTAGATTTGGTCTAACCGGGTCAAAAATCTCACAAAATTAGGGTAAAATAGCTTAAATAGGTTGAAAAACCCAAATTTACTATTCATTTTCACTGTTGAGATTTTGCTCTGATCCTGTGATGATTGACAGTGATGGTGGTCCCTATTTGAGAGCATCGGTTCAAGCGAGTACACTGATATAAGAGACCTCCTGACTATGGGCCTCCAGTGAGTGGTTCAAGCCTTCCTAGTGCATTTAATACATGTTTTTAATGCTTTCTAGATAGAAAATTCTGACATGCCGCGTAGGATAGTTAAAAATACGCATAGAGTAGGGAAAATTTGCCTCTGCACATTTAAGAGCCACGTTGGAGCAATTCATAACCGCCTAGGAATTAGGGAAAAATGTGCAACCTAAAAGTTAAACACCGCCTAGGAAACCCTATAATTTTATGGCCACCTAGGACAATTAAAAATCCGCGTAGGACTTTAAAAGGCCACCTGTTAAGCAAAGCACCACCTCCGATGAGTAAAGTGTCATGTGTAAGATATTTAATGTCTTGGGGCTTAAAAAGCGGTGTACACTTATTCAAGTGCCGCCTACCATAAAGTTTGAAAAATTGAGGCTAAAATAGAGGAATTGCCTTTGATCGATCGTCCAGATAACTCAATTGAATTCCAAGCTATAAAAATGTACATCCATAATGTCACTTAGAGTTTAGGATATTAGAAAAATCATATTGATGAATGTTTGATATGCCAATCAGATTGATTAAAATGATGTCGAATTGATCCCTTCTCAAGATCTAGAGGTTAGGAACAATAGGTTGATGCTCTCAAAATAGAGAAATGATAGATTTAATGTGTTTGATTGACATAGAATGATTCACAAATAGAAAGACTAATATGATTCACTTTGTTTCAAAATGTAGGAACATTACCATAAGTTACGGGTATGGGGTGTTGTGTCTTGGATTTTTGATTTGGTTGATGAGCTCATGCCTCCTAAGCGATGGACTATCGAGACACGTGGTCTGAGTTTCCTTCTTGATCTCTCTCGGTTTTAGCTGAACCGAGGTCTTTTGACAGCTATGGAAGAGCGATGGCACTCTGACTATAATACATTCCATATACCCCTCGGCGAGATGACTATTATGCCCGAGGATGTATACAGATTGTTGAGGATCCTGACTCATGGAGAGAGGGTATATTATGACTCAGTTTATGATAGAAATGTATGTAGACAGGTGTTTGGAGACAACACCATTGCTGATGATTGCATTACTTGGGCACAGTTTGCTTCATTTCCTACTTTTCCAGCATTGTTAGGAGCAGTGATCAAAGGAATACTACTTCCAGATAGGAGAGGTCGTGGCTTTGTGGTCAGATGTGGCCATATACTAGAGGATTTGATTGCACATTCTTAGAGATTTGACTAGGGTTCTTGCGTATTAGCCCAACTATATCATGATTTACATGAGGTCATATACAGACATAGTGCATCTCTCTCAGCAGGTGCAGTTTTGTTACAGTTGTGGACTTGGGAGCATATCCCTATCACTAGACCAGTCTCAGCATGAGTGCAGGCCAGAGGGTATTCATATGCATTTTTGTATAATGGCATGGTTGTCCAGCATCGTCTGGGCAAGGTTGAGTTTTGGCGTCGCACTATTGATGATATCAATAAGGTCGTATGGAGACCATATCTTGGATGTGATGGGTGGTGAGGGGATGAGGATGAGTTTCTATATATGTTTTCACCTCGATGGATGATTGGTCGATCACCACTATGTATCAAGAGATTTTTCTTTGGGAGAGTGCTCCATCAGTACGACCGAGTATAGGACATGCCCCAGGGTATGGCACTTTATGCGAGAGTCCAGGCAGAGAGATCCATGTGGGGAGCTCAAGTTAACTATTAGTTTGCCTGTTCACAAATTTATGAGCTTAGATGTTAGGTGGGATATGATGCCTCATGTAGCTGATGCAGGGATGTCAGCCAAGTATCAAGAGTGGTTCTTATGACACAGATTCATTAGATTCACAGATCTAGCAGAGCCTATTCCTAATGTTGATGAGCTTTCTGATGACGAAGGAGATGATGATGATGATGATGGTGATGACAGTAGGAGACCTCAGAGACAAAGAGTTTAGAGGACACCTAGGGCTCCTAGAGCACAGAGAGCTGTAGGACCTTAGATGCGGGGTGGTCATGTTAGGGGCCGAGGTGGTGGATTTAGGTAGCCTAGACAGATACTAGTGCAGACACATGTACCTCTACAAAGATAGGCTCCTTATAGAGTTGGTGCAGAGTGGGCTAGGCAGAGACAGAGACGTGTCCAGGTCGCTAGACAGGTTCCATTATAGGGACAGGTTCTGCAGAGACCTCCATCTCCACAGAGACAGGTTCCTCAGATTGATCCATAGAGTAGCACGACACCAATGATACCACATGTTCCATTAGTGCCACAGACACCTCAGGCCCATCCAGCATCACAGACACCTCTAGTTCCTCCTATTATGGACAACTTAGTTCAGGGTGTTCAAGGATTACAGGCAAGGATGACTGCAGTGACAGGTCGATTAGACCAGGTTATGACTATGTTGCAATAGTTTTTGGCTACTTTAGCGTAGTTACCTACTAGTGCTAGTACTAGTCAGGCACCACCTTCTACACAGGATAGATCAGGTGACAAGGATCCCGATGGTGCAGGGGGTTCAGGTATTGGTATTGCAGGAGATGGATCAGGTGCCCCTGCTGGGTTATGAGATAGCGAGAGATCTGTGATATCTGGATATTATATTGATGTATCATTTGATTATTGATTAGGACGGGTGATATATGGATCATTTATTGATGTACCTTTGATGTACAAATTTGTGTTATAAACATTGATGATGGAAATTTATCTATGATGATCTTTGATTCCCCTTTTGATGATGTTGTTATGAGATTTATTTTATGCATATCTACATGCTTCTATGTGTTAGGGTTTGACAGATCTGAAACAATATAAGAATAAACAGTTATATGCAGAAAATAAAAGAAGAAGAAAACTTAACATAGCTAACACACAGATTTAACGTGGTTCACCCAAAACCTGGGTTACATCCACCTACACAGTCGTCCAACCTTTCTTATTATCCAAAAAGAACATACACAACCTTACAATGCATTATACATCTCAAACGCTTATAACATGCATTTTAGGGCAACCTCTAAAATCAACCATTTTAGGGTTTTACAATGTTGCAACATGTTGCCACAATATCAACACCTACTACATGATCAGTCGCCACAATATCAACACTATGATGCATTTATTTCTATTATGCTATGGATGCAATGTCTTAGAGTAGGACATAGATAAATGGATGCAAATGATGTTAATGCAACTTAATTCTATACGATTTTATGATTTAATCATGATGTATGGATTATGTAATGCAATGATATGGCTGCAATACTTAGTGCAATGATAAATGAATGCAACTATCTTTTTTGGTTTTTGATGTATGCAATTTAATTTATGATGCAATTCTAAATGATTTGGATTTAATGTTTCTTTTCTTTGCTTTTCACTTGATATGAATATATAATGAATAATGATTAATGCTTATGAATACAAAAAGAACAATCTCATATTGATGATTTGAAACCATTAAATTGATGAAGTGTTGTCAACATTAATTTTCCCCTTGAACTTGGAAAAATGCTAGAAATACAAGCCATTTTAATCTAACTTGAAAATGCAATTAATCTAACATGAAGATGCAATGCAACTAATTGTCCTTGAGGTTTGCGAAAGAAATGCAAACAAAGATATATTTTCATCATTTAGCATTGTGGAACTAGGAGTCGATACAATACTTAATGGTGCCACTGCGACCATAAGAATATGAATATGACTTTCATCTCATTTGGTAACCCCTTTTGTGAAACCAAGTACAACCCTCACTAGTTGAATGACCAACTATGGGAGTATGAATACCGGTTTGATTGGATTCAATGTTGCGAGTGGATGTTGGTATTAAGATATTTAAAATCTAAATAGCCAAGGTATCCTTTTTCATGAACAAACAAAGGTTAACCCTCCTTCCTATATGAATGTACTCGATGGTTACATCTTGTTAGACTAATTCACACAAGTTAAAAAAATTTCTTGAAGACAGTCACACAGAAGCTTAAGAAAACATCATGTCTCCATCATCGCCAATCTAGTCAAAACATCATTGATTAGCTAAAAATAACATGACTTGAAAAAGGTCAATGAAAAAATCATCAAAAATTTCCAAGCGTTTGTGAAATGTATCACGATTTTCAAATAAGAATTCTAGACAGTCTCATCATTTAGGATTTGTCAATTTTTAATTCTGATAAAATAAGTCAATGAAACTCAAGAATCATGTTATGCGATCAAACTGTTTAGGGTTGAACAATGATATCCATCAAAGGTTCCAAAATATCTCTCCTCTAAATCTAAAAATCTTCTTCTGATGTGTGACCAAGATGTTGCACTATTGAATCCGTTTGGTACCAAAAATCTATGATGCGTGCCCCCAAGTGATAAATGTGATCAATGTGAAACTTAGGGCAACTGAACCTAGAATGCGACAAAATGCAGCTCTGAGACTTTATTAGGACTATGCACAAATGATGGATGCAATGAGGATATGGAAAAATGAGATGATAAAACATAATATGTACAAATGTGACTAGGAAAGACCTAAGGGACAAAAGGTGACTGTTTCCATGTTTTCACCTTTTGGGATTATTGCTCTTTTTTCTTTTTCTTTTTTGCTACCAAGGCGCCTATTGCTAGGTTTTCACCAAGGCACTTTTTTTTTTCTCTTTTTCCTCTTTTTTCAAATTTTCTCCTTTTTTTTTTTTTTTTTGTGTCATCAAGGTGCCTATTTGCTAGGTTTTCACCAAGACAACATGTTTTTGATTTCTTCATGCTCAATTTTCTCCTTAGTCTGATTTTTTGTTTTTCCAATGTTTTTGGCTTTTAAACTTTCTGATTTTTTTAATATTTTGATCTTTTCTCATTTTTTTTTAATTTTTGACTTTTTCCATGTACAAAGGTGATGTTGACTCATCTGATACTCTCAACTTATACTCTTTCCTCTGATACTCTTTCTTCTAAATCAGGTGTGAAACCTCTTAAGATGATTGCTATTGATAGGTTCTTGCAATTCATCACCATCACAATCGGCCAATTTGTAGGTCCCCATTCCAAAAGAAGAAACAATGACAAAAGGACCAAGCCAATTTACTTCCCACTTTCCTTTCTTTTCTCTATCAACCTAATTTTTTTGATTTTCTCTCAATACTAGATCTCCCACTTGAAAGGTTCTTGGTTTAATATGTTTGTTATAGTTCCATAAAATTCAATTCTGATACACTTTCAAATGATCATAGGCTTGAGTTTGATGTTCCTCCAAAATCTCCAATTGTTGAAGTCAGGAAACTCTATAATCTTCATCCATGATTAATCCATGCAATGAAACTCTTAGGGGTGATATTTCAACTTCTAAAGGTAGAACAACTTCGGCCCCATAAACCAATGAAAAAGGTGTAGCTCCTGTCGGGGTGCGAATACTAGTCCTATAGGCCCATAATGCTGGATTGATTTGAAGATGCCAATCTTTTCTTGACTTGCCAACAAATCTCTTAATGATTTTAAGGATGTTCTTGTTGGTAGCCTCCGCTTGTCCATTACCTTAGGGATAGTAAATGGATGAAGAGTGATGTGTAATATGGAATGTGTCACAAAGTTCATCAACATCTTTGTTCTTAAACTGTTTTCCATTATCCATGATGATGGCGTGAGGAATGCCATATATACAAATGATATATTAAGGTTGAACATGGAAATTTGTTTCCCCATTGCAGTTATTAAAGGAACAACCTCAACCCATTTAGTGAAATACTCTATTTCCATGAGGATGTACTTGTGTCCGTTTGAAGGTGGATAAATCATGGAAATCAAATCAAAACCCCATTGGTAGAATGACCATGGTGTGACAAATGGGTGTAACTCTTATGCTGGTGCATGGATCATATCTCCATGGTATTGACATTTTGCACAAACTTTGACAAATTGACAAGCATCTCTTTCTAAGGTTTTCCCAAAGTACCCCATGCATAGGATTTTCTTAGCTAGGTTTAAACCACTCGAATGTGACCCACAAATCCCCTCGTGTACGTATTTTAAAGCTAATTTCAATTCATCTTACTCTAAACATCTAAAAAGAATTCCATCAAGACCCTTACGATACAATGTGTCAGAAAGGACAGTATAACGAGCCACTTGTCTTATGAAATTGCACTTTTGAGCACGTGTTTGGTCTATGGGTAAGATTTGGTCTTTTAGGTAGGCATAAATGGGTCCATACCATGGTGAGTCATGTCCATTTAAAGGGGAAATAATTTGGGTATCAGGTAGGTCAAATGCTAATTTAACCAATTCTTCCACCAAGAACTCATACCTTTTATTTTGATAGGGCATTTGAAGCAAAGATGCCAAAGTAGCCATTGCATCCGCTGCTCTATTCTTGTCTCTTAAAATTTGTTCAAAAGTAATTAAAGAAAAGTACTTTTTCCAATCATGCACCAATCTTTTGTAAGGCATCAATTTTCATCCTTGGTATTATAGTAATCATTACCTTGATTGATGACTAATTGAGAGTCCCCATAGACTTGTAATTCTGTGACATTCCATTCCAACACCATCTTGATACCTATGACCAAAGATTCATACTTTGCTATGTTATTGGTGCAAGGGAACAATAACTTGTAAGATTTTGGGATTGTGTAACCTTGTGGTGTAATCAAAAGAATGCCTGCTCCACTACCATTTTGGGTGTAAGATCCATCAAATTATAAAGTCCATGTCTTAGCTTCCACATTAACAATTTTGGAATCTTGAAAATCCACTTGAATAGGATGTGTAGATTCTTTAGGATATTTAGCCAATTGATCAACAATAACTTGACCTTTGATTGCTTTCCTATCAACATATTCAATGTCGAATTCACTAAGCACCATTGCCCACTTTGCAATCCTTCCAGTTAAAGCTGTTTTGCTAAGTAAGTATTTTAATGGATCAATTTTGGCTATGAGGTTCACCTTATGCATTAACATATAATGTCCTAAATTTTGAGAGGAAAATACCACTGCTAGGCAAGCCCTTTCCATGAAGCTATAGTTTAATTCATATTTGATCAATGTTCTACTCAAGTAGTAGATAACTCTTTCTTTTCCTTCATCATCTTCTTGTGCCAATAAGACTCCTAAAGATTTTTCTGTTGCTGAAATATAGAGTAATAAAGGTTTTCCTTGAATAGGTGGCATCAATATAGGTGGATTCATCAAATATGTGTTCAACAATGTAAATGATTTATCACAGTCCTTATCCCATGTGAAGATGGTGTCTTTATGTAGCAATCTGGTGAAAGAATGGTATTTTTATGCCAATTGAGAAATGAACCTCTTTATGGATTGAAGCCTTCCTTGAAGTGACCTCATTTGACTAATATTCTTTGGAATGTCCATGTCCATTATTTCTTGTACTTTTAAGGATCTACTTCAATGCCTTTTGTAGAAACAATGTACCCTAGGAGTTTTCTAGATTGTACCCCAAAAGCACATTTCTTTGGGTTGAGTCTCACTTTGAATTGTTCTAGCCTTGTAAAAAAAATTTCAAGTATGGATAAATGATCTTTTCTTTTATGTGACTTAGCTAGAGTGTCATCCACATAATCTTCCATAAAGGTGTGCATCATGTCATGGAAAATGGTAGTCATTTCTCTTTGATAAGTGGCTCCTGCATTTTTGAGACCAAAGGGAATTACATTCCAAAAAAAATTACCTCATGGGCATGTAAAGGATGTCTTCTTTTTATCCTCAGGTGCAATGCAAATTTGATTATACCCACTAAATCCATCCATAAGTGAAAACACAGAATGACCCGCAGTGAGATCCACAATAGCATCAATGCTAGGCAATGGAAAGTGATCTTTTGGACAAGCAAGGATTAAATCTTTGAAATCCATGCAAACTCTTATGGTTTTATCATGTTTGGTAACTCATACAATGTTGGAGATCCATTCGGCATATGCAATTACTCTTATAAATCCCACCTTGAGTAATTTTTCCAATTCTTTTTTAACTAAAAGGGCTACATGTGGATGCATTTTTCTCAACTTCTGCTTGACGGGATTAACCCCGGGTTTCACATTTAAATGATACATTATGAAACTTGGATTTAATCCAGGCATGTTAGCATATGACCATGCAAAGTTGATTTGTTTTGCTTTAAATAATTCAATGAATTCTTTTCTCTCTAAGGGACTCAAAGATGCTGCCAAGTGAATGAATTTAGGATCTCCTTCAGTTCCAATGTTAACCTTTTCTGTGGGTTCAATGAGTATAGGCGATATTTCATCTTCATGAGTTGGTAAGGTTTCTAACCTCTCTCCCTTAGGTGCCAGAGTTGGGTTTTCGCCTTAGGAAACATCCTTTATTTTTACTTTTTTTGGGTCTAGCACTGCCACATGGTGGTTTTCACCACTAGACCTTCTCATTTTTTTGTATATTTTCTTTTCATTTTTTGGATTAAGAGGTTGAAAACCTGCCCCTATCATCATGTTCAGAGTGAATTCATTTATGGAAGAATTGGGTTCAACCGCATTGTGGTATAAGGCCATTGCATTGTCATTTGGGAAGTAGAGTAAGTCATTTGGCTTGGAAAGATCCCAATCAATAAGTTCAGGGTGCATTAAGGACAAAGATTTGTTGGATGGACTTTTATTTCAAGGATTTAAGGACATGAATTTGTTTGATGGTTCATACATTGTATTATCAAGGTCTATGACATGTGCCTCTTCAAGATGGTCCATGGAAGAAGGATCAAAATCCTCTTCATTAGAGTCCTCTAAGATTTCCATGGGAAAGAAAGCATGTGGATTAAACACTAGGTTAGAATATC
>MU227424.1:2785214-2812858 GCA_018584345.1 Thuja plicata
ACATGACTGATTTTCTGCTATCTGCAAATCCGTGGTTAGAGAATTTGTTTGATCTTTTCTTCTCCACAGTCATTATGGCTCCCACCAAGATTTGATGTCACACACAATAAAGATCCAAATGATAATGATGAGCTTCATGTTGATACCCATGATATACAATATAAGAGTGATTATTTATTATCTTGGAATGTTTCATGGCAACCATGCAATGAATCTCCAACATCTTTCTGAACTTGACAAGCTTTATTAGTCAATCTTATTATTTGGATTCATGAATTCTAGATTTGAAATCATAACCATGAACTGATAAAATCAAACCAAGGGATTATGTCTCTATTATGATGGGTCAAGCCTTCAAAACTGCACCTCAGATCTCCCAAGCTTGTTCCTTTGAAATTATAAACCCTGCCTTGTAACTTGAACTCTAAATTCATGTATTGAACTGGGCTGTATTTGAACCATAAGAACCAACTTGAACCATTTTGAAACCTTTGAACCTCTTTGAAATACTTTGAACCAAGATTCAAAGCGGTTCAAAGTGGTTCAATACTCATGCTTAATAGATACAATGTTCATTTGAGAAATAATTGGCATGGAGGAGACCCAAATTCTAAATTTTTAAATTTGGGTCTATATGGGGCTAATAGAGAGCAAAATCATAGATTCCAATCTTGAAGAGTAAAATTATAATGCCAGTTTAGAGAACATAACTTTGGATCTTGGAGCACATCTTGAGCACACATCCATAAGTATGAACACATAAAAAGGGGAGCTTACATTTGGTTTGAGGAGGTTTGCACTTCTTTGTTTCCTTATTGTTTAAGTTTTTCTTTTTTGGTTCAATCATGTATGTAGCTTAGATTCTTAGTTATTGAATGATTTATTTATTATTGTGTTCCTTTATAACTGATTTTCATAGCTAACACTTACAATAAACCAAAATCCAAAATCTTCAAACAAATCTTCAATCTATTGGGAGAAAGCTCAATTTCCCTATGAGCTGCAAAAGCCTCTGCCACCACCTGACCCATCCCGCCTGCACTAGCCATCTGTCTTGCAATATCTCACTCAGTCCTGTATGTCTCAGCCTACCTCTGTGTTGAATCCCTCTCCGATGTTAATGCACTAATATTCTCTGTGGCCTGTTCCATCTGACTTGTGAGGGTACCCAACTGATCTGTCAGTGTCCCTATCTCTGTCCATAGCTCAGTAGCATCCTGAATCAAGTCCATTGAGAATTTTCCTGAGTCCACTCTACCCTGCAGGGTGTCAAGTGCACCCTCGACCCTGTCTGCCTGTGTTGTCTCTGCTGCTAATATGCCCTTTACTCAGGTCATCTCTATCTGTAGACTGGCCTTTGATATTTGTGTTGTCCCTAACAATCCCCGTAGCCTCACACACTTAGTCTGCAGACTGTCTCACTCTGCGATAACTGTGTCATGTGTCTCTTGCAACATATATCCTTATGGTGGCCCCTGTGCTGGCTCCTATGGTGCCTATACCTGTGCTGGCACCTGAGGTGCCTAATCATGCCCATCTCCTGGTGGCCCCTCATCCTGTCCACCCTTTTCCTGCATCTCCACCAGTGTCCAGACCCATCTCTATTGTGGTCTCCTCCTCTGCCCTCCTGCTAAGGTCTCCAGGGCATCACCTACTACTTTCCCATCATCAACCTCCATATCCCCTATAGGCTACTCATGGGCCGCAACCTGTACTGGGTCTGTCAGATGTAGAGGTGTGTGTGCATCCCACCATGCTGCATACTCTGCAGTCATCCTTGCATCTACTACATTAGGCCTCACCACGTAGTCTATCCACAGCATCATCCTCTATGCCACCCTAACTGTCAAAGCATCAATATAACTCCCCCACACTCCCACCTCCCTAGTGACATGATGATGTAAATCATCCTCTGCCACCACCCCCTACTATAATCTGAACTGCCTCATGACCTGGGATGGCCCATACCACTCAATCTAGTGGATGGTGCTCCCTAGTAGAAAACAATCTATCTGCACATAAGAAAAGTATATGAAATCCTCAAATCTATCCTCTGCTCCTGCCTGCCAATCCATCGATCCCCAGGGCTCACATAGTCTGTATGGGGTCCAACAGAAAACCTAGATCTCATCTAACAGTCATCGCCAGTATCTAGTCTGAACCAAAGAGGTGTATCTCAGTGAAAACCTATATCTGCATGTATAGGGCTCTCTTGGATGTCAAGCCTCCTATACTCTCATCGGTCAGAATACAACAATGTGCTCCCATGCCCATACTAATAGCAATGTCACCCCAGTCTCCATGTTGCGTACCCTGTGGTACATAGCCATGTGTAGATCATGATACAACTATCCCAGGACAATGTATCCCCAGTAGTAGGTTGTCCCCTCCTCTAGCATCCCTATCAATGCTCGAGACCACCCCATCCCAAACCCATGTCTAACCAAGTATGCCAACATCTGTCCACCAATCAATCCAGCCAAAAATAGCGCTAACCTCGTCAACCTCCTGTCAACTGCCGGCTGCCAGGGCATCCATGTCCTATATGTGGGTATCCTCCTCATGGGCCTCCTGAATGCTATCTCCATATAGTGGTCACTATCCTCTAGCCTATACTACGACACTGGTCCTCACATCAGTATCTGTAGAATCCTCCACACGCCCTCTAGGGTAATCGTGGCCTCCCTAGCCGACAGGTGAAATGTAGCAGTGTCGTTGTGCCACCGCTCAATCAAGGCGGTCATCATCCCATTGTGCACCTATAGCCTAGGTCATTGGGGCACATAGTCCAATACCATAGCTACTAGCATCCCCCAGCCTACCACTATCATCTGACCCTCCAACACCATAGTCGGTGGCCAATGCTCCTGATATCCCAATGGTGGGAAATGCTCCTGCAAAATCTAAAATCCACCATGTCAATAACTCCCTTCTTCTATTTCTAGCCTAACCCCTTGCAAAATGGGGCATCATGCCCCTTAGTCTATCTCTGACCCATCCCTGGCCCCCACTGGGTCCTTCCTTTTCAATCCTAGGTGTCTGCCCTATTTGGCGCAGACACCAGTTCAGTTGGAGACGCTGGTTCTTCAATCGACATCTCCACTTGTTTTTTGCCCAGACCCCTATCTTCGAAGATGAAGATCTAAGTTCGACGTCTTTGAAGACACCGATTCAGAACCAGCATCCTCGAAGACGCAGGTTCGAGGACCGACATCTACGAAGATGTCGATCCAGGGATCGGCGTCTTCACAGACGTCGGTTCAAGAACTGACATCTCTGGTCTGCCAAGCTTCTACCCACATTTATGACCCCCTAACCCAACCTGAAAGTGTTAAAAACTCATTAAAAAGTAAAAGAAAGGTCTCGGTTGAGTTACTCACTAGTACTAGCCGCTCTGCGGGTCTCCCGTGGGTCCGAACACACTCTCCCAACTGCCCCTTCATCCTCTTGTTAGTCATATTTTCTCTCTAGAGATCTTTTCTCATCCAATCACTATTCAAAAATGACCTTCTTTTAGCCCTCCCACCCCTCTTATAGGCCCCCATTTTCCCCCAAAAATTAACCCGCTCCATTTTCTTCCCTCGTCTATATATTTTTGTATCGTTACGCCCGTTGTACAGTCCCAATGCGCCGAAAAATCCAAAAACATTTAAAAATTGCAAAAATCCAAAAACATTTAAAAATCACAAAAAATCCAAAAAATTCAAAAATCGCAAAATTTTTAAAAAATAAAAAATTCTCCAAAATCATGCAATAAACCATTCCTTCCTTCCCCATTGCTCAGTTTTTTGATTTTCAGTGACGTTTTGACTCCTGCGACTGCAATCATGTTTTTCACCAAATTAGTTTTGCAACCGACTATCCTTGCTCCGTAGACGTTCAAAAATATTAATATTATTATTAATATTAATTTCCCTTTTGTTCATCTAACTATTCAATTTAATCAATTAAATAGTTTCATAGTTGGTATTTATCAATGATCAAATACTATCCTAATGTATTTTTAGAATGTAGTAAGGTGAAATCTTCAATCTGTTGGGAGCAAGCTCAAACATGAAAAGTTAGCGGGTTAGCACATATAATTTATGAAATAAGAAAGAAACCTAACAAGACATCATCATAACATCAGATAGAACTAAAACAAGATATTTGCACCCCATACTACTTGTTTGATTTTCTCTTTTAGATTATGTTAGCTCTTTTTCTTGCAAGAATAAAAAATACATCAACAATGCTTGACCCTCTATTCCCAACTCAGATTCATACATGAACAAGGCTAATTAACAAGGATGCTATCCTTCTTCACTTTGAGTTCCACAAACTCAGGCGGGTGCACCTATCTTCAGATTCACTAATTTACAGAGAATCTTACAGTGGATTAAGGATTTGTAATCCTTCCTCTATTTAATTTCTCAGCACTAGGAAGGCTAACCTATTGATTCTCTCTTTAAGGAATCACTAAATTGAATTGTATTCCATACAATTAACTAGACATGTATTTGAGATAACAGAAACATAAAGATTGATTAATATTGGATTGATGGTAACAACCACTTATCAGCATTTTGGCAAGTGCCTAATCATGGGTCATAGAGTCAAAATAAATACACTATATCAGTGATAGTTAATTGAAATATTAACAAAACCTTAGATGGAATTCCTCACATACTATCCTCTCATCCTCATACCCTTGTATCAAATTCTTGCATAAACCCTAACCCTCTGCAATTACCTGCAAGATTTAAACTCTCCTTGAAAGCAACTCACAAACAATGACATAGTTACCTTATAACCAGTATACTCAAATTGCCTTACAAATTGAACATACAAGAACTAAAAGAAAATACAAAAAGACATAATTGGTGTAAAAATGGAGATTCCATTGTATTTCATTAATATAATCTTGACATCAGTACATTCAAAAGACTCAAAACCAAAGCTCAGACATTATTCAGAAGTCTGCTTTGTAGTTTTTATTTTACCATCCTAATTACAATATTACAACTTTCTATTTATAGACAGCCCTAGTCATCTTGGAATCCTTTTGGAAAATAAGGTTGCAACAAGCTACGGATGACTAGGCTAGAGGACAAAATATAGTTTACAGATGAGACAAAATTTCAGGCAGATGGGATAACAAATCTTTGTTACAAGCCATGTAATCTTTTGTCCTATGACCGCTTGAATGCTTGAAGTTGTTCTGAGGTTGCTGGGTCCTTGTCATCTGGAATTTGTCTTCTTGCTAATGTAGAGTCCCCAATATCTGATTTTCTCAATTTTCTCAGCATCTTTGGTGCTCGTTGTCACTCCTATACTTACTGTCTTATGCTACTTGAGTGACTACACCATATTTTCTCACCCAAGTGGTAAACACGTCATCATCAGGCCAATTGAAGTTGAGAAATTCATTGTTCTGGCTGTTATACTCCTCCCAATCAACATTTGCCTTCTCAATTTCATCCTCCCAAGATTCAAAGAATTTCATGGCTTTATTTAGAATATCTGTGGTTAACACAAACCAGCCAGTATTCTATAGTGTAATAATACTTTTTACCCTACTAGTCAGTGCTTCATTTAGTTGTCTTAGCCATAGGGTTTCATTCTTGATTGTCCCATCCCATTTGAATATATTAGGAAACATATCATATTTTTCACTAGAGAACTCTCCTCTCAAAGTCTCTACTTTTCTGATAACCATGTCCTTCTTGGTGTCCAAGTTGACCATCAATTTAAGGCATTTGTGGGTCCTTGTCAGAATGATGTCAATGTTATCTTTCTCCTTCGAGAGAGAGTAAAATTGTTTAATATGGGCTATTTTCCCTTCCAGTTATCAATTATTAGGTCCCATTGTTTCTTACCCTCATCATGTCTTCTCATGATGCCTGCAATCTTCTTTCCCAGTAAATAGAGGTTAGAAAGGTTGACCTCACTAGCACACCTCTTGAGGTTGGAAAATATTTGGTCAGAATGCCTTTGCTTCACTAATTCCTCAGCCTCTTTGTATGTAGGGGAGTCTTCAAGATCCCTTTTTCCCTCTTCTTCTAGCCTTGATCTTTCACTGATCAACCTACTTTTCTTAGCCTCTAGTTCTACTCTCTTAGCATCAATGACTTCTTGGGTAGTGGGACTCAAAGGTGCAGGGGATGGGGGATAAGTCACAAATGGACTAGATGAAGAAGGTTGATGAGAATCCTGTGTTAGCATTATTGGAGGGGTAACTTGGGACCTTTTCTTACCCTATAAGGTGACAATCACCTTATCCTTTTCAACGGAATTCAATACCTCCTCATTGTATGCCTTCAATGTTTTCTCAAGATTTTCAGTCAGGATCAAAATCTCCTCATCTCTTGTTTTTGCCACCTCTAAATTAAACTTTGCAACCTCAAGAGTGGTAGTAGCTTCCTGTGTTGCTGATGTATATGAGACCCTACTTACAATAAGGCTACCCACTTGATCAGCTTGATCATCTTTATTGTTTCTCTTGGGATCCCTTTTCCTTAGGTGCCACATGACAAGGGATGCATGATCCTCACTAAATTGTACTCCTTTAGAAGCTTGTTTAGCTTCCAACTTAGTAGCGTAGACAGTCTTGGTCTTTTTCCTTATTGCATAAAAAACAACATCATCTACAAGATCCCACTTTGGGAATAGTAGTACCCTTTCCCTTTGAATCAGTGATTTTCCTTTCTCAGGAGTCATCTTTTCAAATCTAGAGATCATCTCTAATTTGATCTCATTTTCAATCTCTTCATAGCTCCTCTCAGGTTTCTCAGATTGCTTTTGTTGGCACTTTCTCTTAAACTCATCTATATGAGTTCTCCATAAAAATTGCACAAATGCTCGAGTCTTAACAAACTTATCATCAGAGAGAAATTGATTACTGGCTTGTAATATCAAAGGTCGAATTCCTTTCCAAAATACTCTGCTATAGTTAGGTCTAAAGTTGCATATTTAGGGATTTCAGGCATACCTTCTTGTAGCTCTTGAGCTGTGACAAATATTTGCCTAGCATTTCCCATATGCACCAGTTTCTATGCCATAGATTTCTTGTTAATATACATTGGGGATTGTGAAGGAGAGTACACATATTCCTGTCTCTCTTATTGTTCTCCTTCTACCTTTTGCTTCTTGGGAGAAGGCTCTGATTGGGTACTGGGATCTTATGGCCTTTTTCCTTTTGGATCCAAAATCTTCTCTATTTGAGGCAATACAACCTTATAACCCTTTCTCTGATATACCACATATTTCCCAGAAGGAAAATTTCTGACTCGAGCTATTCTACCCATCATAGCTTTTGCCCTTTCTAGCTCAGTTTGTATGATATTTTCCATTTTTTGATTCAATGCTTCCATGATACCTTCAAACATTTCCATCAGAGAATCTATTTTCTTACCCCAAGGTTGGAATACCTTCAATGGATCATACAATTTGTCAAAGTGAATTACAAAGTCCAAGCTCTTCTTGTATGCAAGCCATTTTTATTTCCTAATGGCTTGCTCCATTATTCCAAATTCATTTATGATAACATCTTCAGGAAAGTTGAATTGATGGTTCAATACCAGGCACATTGTCTTTTCTCTGAACATTCCTATAATAAAAGCCTCAAGATCAACACACCTGGATGAAGCTGTGGATAAATGGTAAGGGGCCATAAATTTGTGCATGTGTGACCATCCTCCCTTTGTAATAATAAATTGATGGGCTATTGTAACAGTAGGAAAAATAGTTCCTCTCCATTTTCCAGTCAATGCCTCATCTTGCAAGCCCCCAATTTGTCTGATTATCTCAGCCAATCCCAATTTCACAGGCACTCTGTAAGGCAATACATAAGGGATTCCCCTGAAACCATATACTCTAAGAATCGTGGAAACTGGATACAAGATGATATCTCCCCAATTATGTACAATTTTCAACTTTTAATTAGAATCCTTAGGTCTCAATAATTCTAACAGTGATATAGGTATCCTATGATCATCATCCTACAAAAGATTCCTGATACTGGCAGTAAAGCATCTATCAAAAGTAATATAACTTGCCTCTTGATTGTCCCAAGTCATATATGCATTCCACAGTTGCACTGGCATTTGTTCATCATATTTGATCTTGACCAACTCCATCTCCTTTTCAAAAAATCCCGCCCCCTTGAATAACATGTACATTAGAAAAGAATACCAAGTGAAAGGCTTAGTGACCTTTTTGGCTTGGATGCCTATCAAGCCTTCATGTATCAATTCTGCCACATAATGAGTGAAATCAAAGGTCACTGCTAGATGAGGGTGTAAGATATGTTCTACCATGTACATATAGTGGATGGGCATCTCCTTTTCTTGATCATCACCCAAAATTTGACACAAGGCCCTGTAAACTCCTATGGCCTTTGCAGCAAAGTAGTCTAATTTGAATGGCTCCTTGGTATTTTTACCTACCACAACTAAATCTCCAATTTTGTTAAAACAATCTATCAAGGGCCCATTTATGAAATAGTCCCTTTGATCTTGGTAGATCACTGTGAATTCTTTGAAATCAATAATATCCATAGGGCTATTTTCATCATTCAATTTAAAGACATTTTTAATTTCATCAGCAATTATGTTGACCATAATGTATCCATTTTTGTCCCTGATCACCCTGGCTATTTTATCATATTTATCAGCCAATCTCATTAATAAATCTATATCCCTAAAAACCCCTAGCAAAACCAATTTACCTACATCAAATTGCCATACATTACTTTTTGGGACACAAGCATGCCTTTGACTGAAAAGCATCCTAAACAGTTCTAGACCCACCATTCCTATATCTGCATCCCTGGTCCATTGCCCTAGATCAAATAGACCATCACCAAGGTTGACTCATGGGTTCTTGGGAATCATCTCTTTTGCTTGAGTTGGATTGTTGGTTGACTCAGGAAATTGTTGTAAAAAATCATCACGAACATTTATGTCTTGATAATTTTCCTTGCCCGAGAACTCTCTCCTAGGAAACATTTCTTAATAGAAGCTCTACAGTTTGAAAAATTTAGCAATATGACAAGATGGAAAAACTACGAATGCTAGTAATTCTTTAGAATTTAAGAGACTGACTGAAAACACACCAGAAAAATACCCATTCTACAAAAAACTCTGAATATGACCACTACAACTTTCATTTTTGCTCTGTAACTCAACAATTATGTTGAGAAAACTAAGTAAATAACAATCCCATCATTGGTGAGCAATAAATTTTACTTCAGAGCACACACATTCACCATTACTTTAGTCCACTTTAACTTCTTTGCGGTTAACGATTCAAAAATATTGAACTGGTATCTTTGAATTATGACCGTTGATTCTAACGTATTTCATTGCATATGATGGCTTATAAGAGTCTTTCCTACATAGGACACGTGTCAAGTTGTCACTTTCCCTTGAAGCTGAGATCTTCACTATTAGTGCATATGAAATAAATGACAACCATTGATTGAAATCTTACGTAAGCTTTGTCTTATTCACTTTCGTAATTACTTGGACCCACTTGGGACAGATGTCAAGTTGTCGCTTTCCCTTAATGCCGAGATCTTCAATAGTTACTTTATATGGAATAAATGACAACTGTCAGATTTGAGGCTGACGTAAACACTGTCCAACTCATTTCCGTAGCTCGTTGGACCCACTTGTGACACATGTCATCTCATCACTTTCCCTTGATGAGTAATTCAAGCGCATCTTCAACATAAGGCTTTGCGACAACTGTTAGTTTAAGCAAAACAACATGACATTTACTGGGTTTTACAACATAAGTGGACTTAGGAATTTAGGGAAATAAATATGATTGCGGGGTTAGACAACACCGACTTGATAAAGTGACCACTTAAAAACAAACCCATTCAGCAAGACTTAAGTAAAAAAAGTAACATGAAATTAGAACATATTTGAACACTTAGGGTTTTATGACCAAAACTGCATTAGAAAGCATGACACAAGGGTTTTTTCACATTTCAACTAGGTTAATGACCATAATATAATTTTCCAGAGGCATGGGACAAATTTTTAACCATGATTTTGAACCTTTGAATTGCACAAATGACAGGGGATCTCAAAATTTTACCAGATAAATCCTAAACAGGAAATATCACCAACAGTGGCTCTCTTTGAGGATGTTTAAACGACAGGTTATAACAAGAACCACAGATCTCTGGAACAAGTAGACCAAAACCACTTAAACCTAAAACTGGAAACAAACACTCAACAGAAGGAAATACACCTATACATATAATACATACTACTGTGCATGGAAAATAGAGGTTAATTAAAGAATTTTTTTAGGAATTATCCATGCACTGGAAATTCATGTTCTTCATCATCCAGACTCCTAAGGATATAAGAATCTTTTCCAAAGATCTAGGATATAACAAAAGGCCCTATCCATAATGATTCAAACTTTTTGTGTTTACCTTTGTCTTCAGCTTTGGTATTCCATTGCAGTACAAAATCACCAGGCTGAAACTTTCTCTCATCTGCCCTTCTGTCAAAAAGATATTTCATTTTTTGTTGCAATTTAATGTTTTCTCTTTGGCTTTCTCTCTTTATTTCATCCAATTCTACCATCTGAACCATCATTTCTTCCATAGGTGCAGAAACTTCCATTTCTTTATCTTGGATAAACTTATAAATTGGGAGCAATTATTAATAGGCATTCTTGATTGAATACCATAAACCAATTCAAAGGGAGATTTTCCAGTAGCTTTCTTGACAGTGATCCTATCGGCCCAGAGGGAAAGTTTCAATTTAACATGCTAGGCCCTCTTATTACCTTCCAAAGTCTTTTTCAAAATTTGCAAGATACTCTTGTTGCTAGACTCTGCTTGACCATTGGCTTGAGGATGGTATGGGGATGAATAAGACATAACAATTCCCATATTACAGCAGAAATCAGTAAATTCTTTAGACCTGAAGCACATGGTATTATCCATTACCAACTTTAGGGGAACACCAAATCTTGTAATTACATTATCCATCAGAAAATCAATTACCACAACACTTGTTGCTCTTTTGGTTGGGATTGCCTCCACCCATTTTGTGAAATAATTAGTTAATAGAAAAATCCAAATATGCCCCCAACTTGATTTCTCAGCAAACTCTCCTATAAAATCCATTCCCCACATAGCAAAAGGAGCCTCTGCTACTATAGGGTTTAACAATAATTCTCCTGAATACTTCATCTTACTTGAGAACCTTTGGCATGGCTCACATTTCCTGACAAAAGTGTAAGCTTCTTGAAACAAACAAGGCCAATAATATCCAGCCCTTAGAATTTTATGAGTTGTTGACCTAGCAGAACAGTGCCCTCCACAGATTCCAGCATGCATTTCCTTCAATACCTTCTCTGATTGACCTTTGTCAAGACATAGTAACAGGATCCCATCTCTATTTTTCCAAAATAAATCTCCATGCAACAAAACATATTTCTGAGCTTGCAATCTCAAACTCCTCCTTTGGTTGTCATTCAAGTCATCTGGACATTTAGCATTTTTTAGAAAACACACAATTTTAACATACCAGGGTTGCATTTCAATACTTGTCAAGGAATTCTCATCAGTATCAACACTGTTAACTTGGACCAAATCCAAATTTTCTTCTATCATCAAATTTTCCAATCCTAACCCCCTCACTAATTTGGTGATATGGATGTCTAGATCAAACTCTTGAATTTTATTTATCCATTTACACCTTTTCCCTGTTACTTCATTCTGAACCAAAATGTCCTTGACAACAACATGAGGAACATATGCATTTATTCTTGCACATACCAAATAAGGCCTAAAAGCCTTAACTACCTTCACCAGAGCATATGCTTGTTTCTCCATCAATTGATAATTTAATTCAGCTAACTGCAATGACTTGCTAAAAAATGCAATGGGATGTTCAAATCCCTCACCATCTTTTTGTAATAAGGCTACTGTAATAGTATGGAATGCAGCAAAAGTAAACAAAGAAAAGGGTTTTGTGTAATTAGGGGATACAAGGACTAGTGCTTCTTGAATAGCTTGCTTTATTTTTTCAAAGGCTAACTGAGCCTCTTGGTCCCATTCAAACTCTACATTTTTCTTCAGTAGTTTGACATTAGGTTTAACCAATTTTGCAAAGTTGGCAATAAATCTTCTTACAAAATTTATCTATCCTAGAAATGATTGTATGCCCTTCAAGTTTTTGGGAGGAAGTACCTTTTGAATAGCCTCTACCCTGTTAGGGTCTATTCAGACTCCTTTCTTTAACACTACGTGTCCTAAAAGCTTCCCCTCTGTGACAACAAAGTGGCATTTCCTTGGGTTTAAGGACACCCCATATTCCAATGCTTTTATAATCATCTGTTCCAGATGATTGCAATGATCCTCTGCTCTTTTTGAGAAGGTTGTTAGGTCATCTTGGTATACTACCATTAGAACATCTATAAGGTCTTTAAAAGCCACATCCATATCCCTCTGAAAAGTTGCACCAGCATTCTTCAACCCAAAAGGCATGCGAGCATATACATAAGTGCCCCAAGGAGTTGTAAACGCTATCTTGAATTGTTCTGATTCCTTAACCAGCACCTAGTTGTACCCCAAAAATCTATCCATCATAGACAATAGGTCACAGCTAATGACTTTATGTAACATAGCCTCCATGTTTGGCAGTCCATAATTATCTTTCAGTGATGCTACATTTAAGTTTCTAAAATCAACACACAGTCTTATGTCCCCATTTTTCTTTCTCATAGGAACCAAATTAGAAACCCAAAATGAATGTCTTATAGGTTGGATAATGCCTACATCTCTCTGTTTCATTAATTCTGCTTTCATCTTGGTAGCCAGTAGTGGATTAATAGGCCTTTGTTTTTGCTTGAATCTTTTCTATAAGCTTTGAGGTCCTCATAAGACCAGGCAAAAACATGCTTGTGCTTCTTCAACAATTTTATCAAATTCTATCTCACATTGCTATCCAATTTTTTACCAATGTAGACTAGTTGGGGAGATGTTTTAGAACCCAAATTAACTTCCTCCAAATCTCCCACCTTTGCATTAGACTTCTGAGTCATATAATTATCATTTATGCTGAACATGCCTTCCAATTCAACCAACCATTTAGGAATGTGATTAGTATTTAGTTGGATAACCTCTTGATCAAAAACATATTCCTTATTATCCACAATTGATACTAAAGATTCACAATCAATCTTCTGACCGTCATATTGGTCTACACACTAGATAAACCTGAGAATATCATCATCAACCTCAAAAATTTGCTAATTATGAATATTATCAGGAATTGCAGGCCTACTTTTTATTTTGACCACAAACATGCCAGTAAGAGTAGCATCATTATTTTTTAGGGCAACATTTGCCAGGAAATTTTCCATTATGTTATTTGATTTCTCTACCCATAAGATATTGAAGGCATCAAATAATTCTATCCTATCCTAGACAACATATTTATATAATTTGAGTCTGTCATCTTTAGCAGCATAATATTCCCTAATCTGAGATATAATCAACTGGGAATCTCCATGGAATTTTAAACATTTAATACCATGCTTGATGGCAATATCTATTCCCAAGAACAAAGCTTCATATTCAGCAGTATTGTTTGTACATTGAAAAGTCAGCAGGAAGGAATACTTGAAAGTGATACCTGATGGGGAAATAAACAAGACTCCTGCTCCAGATCCTTCTTTTGAACATCCTCTATCAAAGTACATTTTCCATAGTCCATTTTGTTGCAACAGTAATTCATTCACAATCGGGTATGTATTTTTTAATTGTGGTTGGACCTCTTCAACAATAAAATTATCCATATCAACATTTATGCAACAATTCAACTCTTCAAGTGGAACTGCCTCCACCATAACAGATGATCGGGGTTCCTTGTATAATTTAACCTCATTCCCATTTACAGGGATGGTTGCATAGGATAAATCTAATTGCATCTTTCCTCCTACTGTTGCTGCCCATTGCCTTGATAAAAGCACACCATAATATGGTTTAGTATCCACTACCACTATGTCCATTCTATAGGTTGCCTCATGGAAAGCATCAATCTTCACCTCAATATCCTTCAATGTTCCTAGCATAGGAACTTCCTTGTTGTCCATAGCATAGTAGCTCCCAACAGATGTAGTGACCTAGAGGCCTAATTATTTCATCACATGATAAGACATCACATTTGTTGCTTCTCTAGAATCAATCATGCAATTTTTTACTAAGAAATTATTTACCATTAAGGTAACATAAAATGGATCAACAGACAACGGTTCTTGAGTTATTATATTTCCAATACAAATATTAGAAAATTCCTTGCTCTTTCCTTTTCCTTTCACTGGTGGACCATCTTCTCTGGTATCATTTGGTATCAAAGGTATCTCCCCATGGTTGGGAACAAATACATCTATCCCTTTTAATAGTGTCAGAGCAGATTCTTTATGCTCTTTTATTTTTAGCATTTGCATAAGGGGAACTGAAACTTTCATTTGGGTCAAAGCATGTTTCATGTCAAAATGAGGCAATTCAGGGGATATATCACTTACTCTCTTTACCCTTTTGAACTTGTCATTTGGTGCTAATTCTTTTTTTGTTTCTTCATTTTTAGTGTGGTCAAAAGATGACCCTGCTTGTTTCTTATTATTTTCACTCTTTTCTTCCCCGACATGGAAATTTTCAGTAATTCTAGGTGGCTCCCCTTTTAGATAAACAAGAACAGGCTTAGCTTGAACTGGTTTCACTATTCTATTTCTTAATTTGTAAGCACTTATTTCCTGATTAATTGCTGCAACATTTAAAGACCTCTTTTCTTCATCAGTGGGGTTCCTAAAATGAGATTGTGAACTATCATTACCCACCGTATTCATAGTTACTTGTGAAACATTTTCATCCTAATAGTTTTGGTAGGTTACATTTTGTAATTGATGTTCAGAACAAGATTTATCCTCTGTAGAAAAACTATCAGAAAATGATCCAGTACCAGAGAGCCATGGGTATGGTTTATTCATAGTAAACATATTGATAGCAGGACCTTCTTGTTCTCTCTCCTCTGTTTGATCAAATAGTGCTTGGGCCACTACACATTGATATGAAGAGTGTGGCATGTCGCAAGCATCACACCAAGGAGTATTCTCAACATAGTTGGCACTATTCCTCTTTAGGGGATTTGGGGTTTCCTTTGCCTTTGGGTTATCTTGCCCATCCAGGATAGGTTTACCATTATTCCAATTTTTCTTGTACGGGTAATCCCTCAGGTTAGGCTATTTTCCAAATCTTTGATTAGGGTATTTATTGTCACGATATCCCCCTCTATCATTTTTATCCATCTTGGCAGAAAGGTCTTTTAATGCACTCACCAGTTTATCCACTGTATCATCTTCTTTGACACTTTTATTGGCTGGTCCCTTCTCCTTCCAAAGCTTATTGTCTTCCCTCTTCCCCAATTTACCTGATGCTCTCCTATTTCTCTCAATGTTAATTTCTATTTTGTAGGCATCCCTTAAGGTTGTAGGGTTTTTATCTTTGAGTAAATAGGACATTTTTCCATCAACAACATTGATATAAGTGGTAAGGCACACTTCTTCATCTAACCTTAAGACTTGGAAAAGTTTATTCATGGCTTTTTGAAATCTACTATTAAAATAAGCCATACTTTCATTGGGGAACTTCTTAATGTTATTAAACTCATTTAACATGTATCCAAAATTAACATGTTCTCTATACTGTTCCCTATAAGACTTTGCAAACTCATCCCATGAAGAAATACTATCATTTGGTAAATTTCTAAACCAAACCCTAGCATCTTCAATTAAAGATTGAACAAAAAGATTCATAATGACATCCTCATTCTCAATTTCAAAGTCAATTATCTTATCACTAAAATCTTTTAGATTCTCCTCACAAGTAACAAGATTATTTCCTGTGAACTTAGGGATTCTATCTCTTACCTCATTGGGGATCACATTAGGGTGACCAAGAATGCCCTCAAAGAAGAGAGCTTTTTACTTGTTCATGTGGACAGACCTTCTTTGGAAATTTCATAGCTCACTATTACCATTTAGTCCAGTAGCTCCCTTTTGATGTTGAACAGGTGGGGGAACATTTTGATTAGGATTAGTAACTTGAGTGCTTGGGCCAAGACCACTGGGCTGAGAATTTACATTTGGGACAGAGTTCTTGATATTTGAATTCAAACCAGAAGATGGTATCTTAGGAATACCCCCTTGACCGATTAGGATTGAACCTGCATATTGATTTTGTGATTGTGTTCCATAATTAACTAGTATAGAACTAATTGTAGAAGTGTTAGTAGTAGCATGTAAAAAGGCTATCTTCATTCTCATATCTTTTGCAGCAGCCTCTAACTCTAACTTCTCCAGTTGCTTGGCTAAATCCTCCTTGGCTTTTCTGGCCTGTTCTAATTCAAGATCAACTTGGGATACTCCTATAGGGATAGACAATTTCTTCTTATTCTCCTCTATAGTCACGCCAACAACCTTTTGCTTACCCTTATCAAGGGCATCCTTAGTAGTCATTTTGAGTTTTGCATTTTTTTTCAGTCTCATATGGGGAAAATTGCCTAATAATAGGTCCTTCCTTCTCAAATTCACCCTTGTTAGGATTTGGGGCTTTATTTGGGATTTTTTTTTCTCAATTCATCAAGGTTGCCAAACAACTCTGGATTCAGAATTTGAACCTCTTGACTCAAAATCTTGGATTTGAGGTCATTCCTTTTGGTCTCCGCTAAGAGCTCTTCCTTTTCTAACAATAATTCACATATCTTTTGTCAATGTTTCTCCTTTGCTTCAGCTATTTCCTTTTCTTGTTCTTTCTTTTTTCTCTTTAAAGCCACAATTTCATCTTGTAATTTATCAGATTCATATGAATTTGTTTCAATAGCAGAGGTCTCTTCTGGTGGAGCAAGGTTTTCCTCTGCAGGGAAGAAACCTATATAAACATTTTCTCTATCTCTGAAAGGATCAAAATTGGCATCAGCCCTGTAAGCATCAACTGGCCCCACATGTCTTGCATCTTCAGATGAAGATGATTTTATTTCAGGAATGAGAATCTCCACCCTTCCCTTAGAAGTATGTTGGGAATTATACTTGGAAGTGCCTCTCTTAGACCATTGCTTCCTTTGAGGTGTATGGAGTTCCTCTCCAACATTCATTTCAGGATTTTCTCTAAAGTATGATCTGGTATTCTTCTGTCAACTCATCTTTTAGAATAGACAAATATTTTCAAAATATGTAGATGTACCACACTAGAATATACAAAGGTTAGAGTTGCCACCTCTTTTTAGAGGATAAATATATGTAAAGATCAAGTGTCTTGTGGTAATTCAGGTTCCCCTTTATAGCAATAAGTCAGAATGAAACTTGAAAATAAAGTTTGCTTGATAAATCCTCACCTAGTAATCTCAAGAAAATCATTCTTCACTGCTCGTATTAATGCCAATCTTTTCCATCCAGTGGATTTTATTCTTGAAAATAGACAAGGGGTCAGATTAGAGATTTTAGAATTACCAATTATTCCAACTGAGACAAGATATGTATCATTTTTAGGACCAAGACTTTCAAATAGTGTGCCATGATAGACAAGTAGAGGAGACTCTCTTTAATGATTATGAGGAAAAACAAACTAATTCTTAGAATTGCAAGGACAAAATCTCTTATGAACATGACTCTTAGACTATTACAGAAAGTCCCTAGTAGAGTCGCCAATTTGTTAGCTCTTTTTATTTCAAGAATAAAAAATACATCAACAATGCTTGAACCTCTATTCCCAACTCAGATTCATACATGAACAAGGCTAATTAACAAGGATGCTATTCTTCTTCACTTTGAGTTCCACAAACTCAAGCAGGTGCACCTATCTTCAGATTCACTAATTCACAGAGAATCTTACAGTGGATTAAGGATTTGTAATCCTTCTTCTTTTTAAGTTCTCATAACTAGGAAGACTAACCTATTGATTCTCTCTTTAAGGAATCACTAAAGTGAATTGTATTCCATACAATTAACTAGACATGTATTTGAGATAACAGAAACATAAAGATTGATTAATATTGGATTGATGGTAATAATCACTTATCGGCATTTTGGCCAGTGCCTAATCATGGGTCATAAAGTCAAAATAAATACACATATATCAGGGATAGTTAATTGAAATATTAACAAAACCTTAGATGGAATGCCTTACATACTATCCTCTCATCCTCACACCCCTGTATCAAATTCCTGCATAAAACCTAACCCTTTGCAATTACCTGCAAGATTTAAACTCTCCTTGAAAGCAACTCATAAACAATGACATAGTTACCTTATAACCAGTATACTCAAATTGCCTTACAAATTGAACATACAAGAACTAAAAGCAAATACAAAAAGACATCATTGGTGTAAAAATGGAGATTCCATTGTATTTCATTAATATAATCTTGACATCAGTACATTCAAAAGACTCAAAACCAAAGCTCAGACATAATTCATAAGTCTACTTTGTATTTTTTATTTTACCATCCTAATTACAATATTACAACTTTCTATTTATAGACAGCCCTAGTCATCTTGGAATCCTTTTGGAAAATAAGGATGCAACAAGCTACAGATGACTAGGCTAGAGGACAAAATACAATTTACAGATGAGACAAAATTTTAGGCAGATGGGATGAGACAAAGACACGTGTCCCCAATATCTGATTTTCTCAATCTGCTCAGCATCTTTATTGCTCACTATCACTCCTATACTTACTGTCTTATGCTACCTGAGTGACTACACCATATTTTCTCACCCAAGTGGTAAACACCTCATCATCAGGCCAACTGAAGTTGAGAACTTCATCCTTCTGGCTGTTATAATGCTCCCAACCAACATTTTCCTTCTCAATCTAAGCCTCCCAAGATTCAAATAATTTCCTGGCTTTATTTAGAATATCAATGGTTAACACAAACCAACCAGTATTCTCTAGTGTAATAATACTTCTTACCCTTCTAGTCAGTGCTTCATTTAGTTGTCTTATCCATAGGGTTTCATTCTTGATGTTCCCGTCCCATTTGAACATATTGGGGAATATATCATATCTATCTCTAGAGAACTCTCCTCTCAAAGTCTCTACTTTTCTGATAACCATGTCCTTCTTGGTGTCCAAGTTGACCATCAATTTAAGGCATTTGTGGGTCCTTGTTAGAATGATGTCAATGTTATATTTATCCTTTGAGAGAGTAAAATTATTTAATATGGGCTATTTTTCCCTTCCATTTATCAATTATTAGGTCCCATTGTTTCTTACCCTCATCATGTCTGCTCATGATGCCTGCAATCTTCTTTCCCAGTAAATAGAGGTTAGAAAGGTTGACCTCACTAGCACAACTCTTGAGGTTGGAAAATATTTGGTTAGAACGCCTTTGCTTCACTAATTCCTCAGCCTCTTTGTATGTAGGGGAGTCTTCAAGATCCCTTTTCCCCTCTTCTTCTAGCCTTGATCTTTCACTGATCAACCTGCTTTTATTAGCCTCTAGTTCTACTCTCTTAGCATTAATGGCTTCTTGGGTAGTAGGACTCAAAGGTGCAAGGGATGGGGGATAAGTCACAAATGGACTAGATGAAGAAGGTTGATGAGAATCATGTGTTAGCATTATTGGAGGGGCAACTGGGGCCCTTTTCGTACCCTATAAGGTGGTAATCACCTTATCCTTTTCAATGGACTTCAATACCTCCTCATTGTATGCCTTCAATGTTTTCTCAAGATTTTCAGTCAGGATCAAAATCTCCTCATCTCTTGTTTTTTCCACCTCTAAATTAAACTTTGCAACCTCAAGAGTGGTAGTAGCTTCCCATGTTGCTGATGTATCTGAGACCCTACTTACAATAAGGCTACCCACTTGATCAGCATGATCATCTTTATTGTTTCTCTTGTAATCCCTTTTACTTAGGTGTCACATGACAAGGGCTGCATGATCCTCACTAAATTTTACTCCTTTAGAAGCTTGTTTTTTCTTCCAACTCAGTAGCATAGACAGTCTTGGTCTTTTTCCTTATTGCATCAAAAATAACAGCATCTGCAAGATTCCACTCTGGGAGTAGTAGTACCCATTCCCTTTGAACCAGTTCTCTTCCTTGCCCAGGAGTCATCTTTTCAAATCTAGAGATCATCTCTAATTTGATCTCATTTTCAATCTCTTCATAGCTCCTCTCAAGTTGCTCAGATTGCTTCTGTTGGCACTTTCTCTTAAACTCATCTATATGAGTTCTCCATTAAAATTGCAGGAATGCTCAAGTCTTAACAAACTTATCATCAGAGAGAGATTGATTGCTGGCTTGTAATGTCAAAGGATCCAATGCCTCTCCAGCATACTCCACTACAGTTAGGTCTAAAGTTGCGCTTTTAGGGATTTCAGGCATACCTTCTTGTAGCTCTTGAGCTGTAACAAATATTTTCCCAACATTTCCCATATGCACCAGTTTCTCTGCTACATATTGCTCGTGAATAACAATGGGGACTGTGAAGGAGAGTACATATCTTCCTATTTCTCTGGTTGTTCTCCTTCTACCTTTTGCTTCTTGGGAGAAGGCTGTGATAGGGTACTAGGATCCAATGGCTTGTTTCCTTTTGGATCCAAAATCTTCTTTGTTTGAGGCAATACATCCTTATAACCCTTTCTCTGATATACCACATATTTCCCAGAAGGAACATTTCTGACTGGAGCTATTCTACTCATCATATATTTTTCCCTTTCCAGCTCAGTTTGTATAATATTTTCCCTTTTTTGATTCAATGCTTCCATGATACCTTCAAACATTTCCATCAGAGAATCCATTTTCTTAGCCCAAGGTTGGAATACCTTCAATGGGTCATACAATTTGTCAAAGTGATTTACAAAGTCCAAGCTCTTCTTGTATGCAAGCCATTTTTCTTTCCTAATGGCTTGCTCCATTATGTAAAATTCATTTCTGATAACATCTTCAGGAAATTTGAATTGATGGATCAATACCAGGCACTTTGTCTTTTGTCTGAACATTCCTTTAATAAAAGCCTCAAGATCAACACACCTCGATGAAGCTGTGGATAAATGGTAAGGGGCCATAAATTTGTGCATGTGTGACCATCCTCCCTTTGTAATAATAAATTTATGGGCTATTGTAACAGTAGGAAAAATAGTTCCTCTCCCTTTTCTAGTCAATACCTCATCCTGCAAGCCCCCAATTTGTCTGATTATCTCAGCCAATCCCAATTTCACAGGCACTCTATAAGGCAATACATAACAGATTCCCCTGAAACCATATACTCTAAAAATTATAGAAACTGGATACAAGATGATATCTCCCCAATTATGTACAATTTTCAACTTTTGATTATAATCCTTAGGTCTCAATAATTCTAACAGTAATATAGGTATCCTAGGATCATCATCCAACAAAAGATTCCTGATTCTGGTAGCAAAGCATCTATCAAAAGTAATATAACTTGCCTTTGATTGTCCCAAGTCATATTTGCATTCCACAGTTGCACGGACATTTGTTCATCATCTTTGATCTTGACCAACTCCATCTCCTTTTCAAAAAATCTTGCCCCCTTGAATAACAGCATGTACATTAGAAAAGAATACCAAGTGAAAGGCTTAGTGACCTTTTTGGCTTGGATGCCTATCAAGCCTTCATGTTTCAAGTCTGCCACATAATGAGAAAAATCAAAGGTCACTGCTAGATGAGGGTGTAATATATGTACTACCATGTACATATAGTGGATGGGCATCTCCTTTTCTTGATCATCACCCAAAATTTGACACAAGGCCCTGTAAACTCCTATGGCCTTTGGAGAAAAGTAGTCTAATTTGAATGGCTCCTTGGTATTTTTACCTACCACAACTAAATCTCCAATTTTGTTAAAACAATCTATCAAGGGCCCATTTCTGAAATAATCCCTTTGAGCTTGGTAGATCACTATGAATTCTTTGAAATCAATAATATCCATAGGGCTATTTTCATCATTCAATTTAAAGACATTTTTAATTTCATTAGCAGTTATTTTGACCATAATGTATATATTTTTGTCCCTGATCACCCTGACTATTTTATCATATTTATTAGCCAATCTCATTAATAAATCTATATCCCTAAAAACCCCTGGCATGACCAATTTACCTACATTATTGTTTGGGACACAAGCATGCCTTTGACTGAAAAACATCCTAAACAGTTCTAGACCCGCCATTCCTATATATGCATCCCTGGTCCATTTCCCTAGATCATACAGACCATCAACAAGCTTGACTTGTGGGTTCTTGGGAATCATCTCTTTTGCTTGAGTTGGATTGTTGGTTGAATCAGGAAATTGTTGTAAAAAATCATCACAGACATTTCTGTCTTGATAATTTTCCTTGCCCGAGAACTCTCTTCTAGGTGACATTTCTTAATAGAAGCTCTACAGTTTTAAAAATTTAGCAATATGACAAGATGGACAAACTGCTAACCCTAGTAATTCTTTTGAATTTAAGAGACAAACTGAAAACACTCTAGAAAAATACCCATTCTGCAAATAACTTTGAATTTGACCACTGCAACTTTCATTTTTGCTCTGTAACTCAACAATTGTGTCGAGAAAATAAAGAAAAACTAAGTAAATAAAAATCCCATCACTGGTGAGCAATAAATTTTACTTCAGAGCACACATGTTTTCCATTACTTCAATCCACTTTAAACTCTTCACGGTTAACGGTTCAGAAACATTGAACTGGTATCTTTGAATTATGACCATTGATTCTGATGTATTTCATTGCATTTGACAGCTTATACAATTCTTTCCTACATAGGACATGTGTCAAGTTGTTGCTTTCCCTTGAAGTTGAGATCTTCACTATTAGTGCATATGAAATAAATGACAACCGTCAATTGAAATCTTACGTAAGCTTTATCTTATTCACTTCTGTAATTACTTGGACCCACCTGGGACAGATGTCAAGTTGTCACTTTTCCTTAATGCCGAGATCTTCAATAGTCTTAAATTATCCAAAAGATGATTTAAACTAACTATGGAAATGATATGCAACATGCAAGATAAAAATTATGATTCATTATCCATTATCCTAGCATGTAATTTCTAAATGATTTAAACATGAAAAGCATGAAACTAGCAAATGAACTCCTAACATTAAAATAACATGATAAAAATGCAAAATGAGAGATGAAAATGCAAGAGGAGAAGGCCTCTATTTATAGTATTTTGGGATAGAAGAGGAGGGGTTGAATGAGGTGGCACCTATGTGGCATCCACATAAGAGCCACATAAGGGACACATAGGCTTGAAGGGATGGCTATTTTGGAGTCAAATATAGCATTAATATTTGAGTGGCTCAAGAATTCCAAGTGCGGGGATAAAGGAGTAAAGAGCTAAAAAGAGGAATGGGTGACCATTTTGGAGAGAATTCTCACACATGGGTGAGCATTCCATTAGCCTTAAAAGGGTTAGGAATCACCTTTTTAAGTATGACCAGAGGATAATTAGGTAGGGGAGTATGCTTAGGAAGTGAGGTGATGGGAGTAGAGTAGGAATAGGGTAGGCTTAGGGTAGGTCTCTAGATTGGATTAATAGGTCTTTAGGTAGGGTTTAGATTATAATTCGAATTGGATTTGAATAAAACCATAGTTTAGAAGAATTAGGGATATGGGGGAATTTTAACAAATATAACTTTATTAAAAAGGGGATTTTGTGAGTTAAATTTATTTAAATAATATACATTAGGATAGTATTTGATCATTGATAAATACCAACTATGAAACTATTTAATTGATTAAATTGAATAGTTAGATGAACAAAAGGGAAATTAATATTAATAATAATATTAATATTTTTGGACATCTATAGATACCAAAAATTGTTTGATGAAACAAGCCTTATTGCCAAAGATAGAGAACTAGGTCTAATGACGATAAATTCCATGGAGAAAATAATTGCAGATTTAACTCAAAAGTTGCAAGAGATGTCTGAAGTTGCTCATGCTTCACCTAAGCAGGGTACAGATGCTGAGATCTAAACCAAAGATACAGGGTATGCTACATCAGAAACAAAGAAGGTAATTAAGGAGCACAATAAAAAAAATTTGGGAGCCCTAGTGTAGCATAGGGTAGATATTTTAAAGGATAAAGTTGATGTAGTGTATGGTGCCTATGGAAAATTGCCTAGATTGAAATCATAAGTGTACAATTATATGTCAATTTGGAACCCCTACTTTGGAACATTGTCAGTTAGGACTTGGTTATTTGAGAGGTTAGCATCATTGCAGCTACTGAGAGCAGATTTACCAGATATTTCTACCCAAGTTGGAGATGAATTAGAATAGATTGGGGTAACCTTTTCCTTTATCAAAGGCAAGGAAAATCAAATAGAGGCCATGTTGAATATGTTTGGGCTTGACTATAATAAATTTGTGCCTTCAATCAGGTCAGAGGACAATCAGATCAAACCATTAAGAGTATGAAGCACTGAATTTGACACTTTACTACCTAATAAAGAGGTATACATTTATGACAATGGTGAATTAGATATGGAGAGATACAATAAGATTTTAGACGAGGTATTTAAGGCTGAAACAGATTTTAATAAGTTTATAATAGATGTCAAGAGCATAACAGATGCTAGATGGGAGAGACAAAAGGCACAACTTGAAAGCATTCAAAGCTTTAATTGGCCTGCAGCGGATGATGTCACAACATGGGATGTTCTTACAAAGCCCAAGAAAAAGAAGCCTGTGACTATTGACCTTGATATGATTGATGAAGAGTAGAAGGACACCTGACACCTTATCTTTTAGCACATGGAGGTTAGTCATATGAAAGATAAGTGTATGTTAGCCTGTAATGAAGGTCACTTATTCTCGCTACAACTATTGGAGGCTATCCAAAACACATTGAGACAAAGGTGCCAGCAAATAGAAGATCTCAAAGATTTGATTTGGATGTATTCATATTTTGTCCTTCCACCGCTTGGTCTCTTCTTGTCTTTTGTCCTCTTCTAAGTTTTTAGGGTTAGGTCTTAAACCATCCAAAGCTTGTTCCATCCTTAATTTTGAAGGATTCCAAGATGGTTTAGACTATACATAGAGCATTGGTATCATTTTGTAAAAAAAGATATTGGAATATGATGAGATGAGAATTGCAAGCCAGACTACTTTATTGTCTGAGTAATTGTACATATTGTCTTTTGAATGTATTTGAAACAGTTATCAAATTAATAAAATACATTGCAGTTTATGTCTGATACTTGTGTTTGTCTCTTTATATTTATGTTTTAGCTCTTGTATGCTTAAATTGTAAGGCAATTTAGATATACTAATTACAAGGTAATTGTGCAGTTTCTTGTGAGTTCTTTCAAGGAGAGAATAAGTCTTGCAGGTGATCCCAGAAAGATAAGCATTAGTATTAGGATTTGATAGCAGGGGTATTAGAGTGAAAGGTAGTCTATAAGGCATTCTACTCAAATTACATGTATTTACATTAATCATTTTTTGTGGGTTCACATTTGATATAGACTCTTTTCCCAAGGATTAGGCACTGTTTAGGGTTTGGAAAATCAGTTAAATCATCATCCAATATTAAAAAAACAATTAAAACATTTACATTTCAATCATAAATACATAAAAGTTTAAGTAATTGTATCAGAATATACAATTCAGTTTGCTAATTCCTTCAAGAGAGAATCAATAGGTTAACCCTCCTAAGTTTAGAGAACTATAAAAGGAAGAAGGATGAGAATCCTTATCACATTATTGTTTTCTATTGTTAAGGTAATGGTTTTTATTATTAAGCTTTGTATTAGATTAATTACAGTCATTTACATAGTTTTCTATCTATTGATATAGTAAAAGGCATTTAGAAATCTAGTAAAAGACTTAATCCACTGTAATAGATACTACAAGTCAGTAATCATTCAAAGGTAATACCTGCCTGAGTTTGTGGAGCTCAAAAAAGAAGGAGGATATTATCCAATCCTCATCATTTAGGATTTTCTTGCATAGAGTAAATTGGAAATACACAGAGCAAGCATTCACACTTTTTTAAAGTGCTTATAATAAAAATCCTTAACAAGTACTACGCATAGCAACATAGATAAACTAATTAGTGGTATAGGCACACCAAGAGTATTGTAGGTGTCTTTTGTCCTTGTCAATTGTATTTGGTATAGGTGCAACAACTTTTAGCACAAGCACACTATTTTGTGGCTTAGGTGGACATGCATGTGGCACAAGAACCCATTGGGTTCTAGTAATCATAGTTTTCATCAGCTATTAGTATCTATATAATCTCATTTAGCATTTTTGCACTTCTTTTGGCATATGTATTCTTTAGAAGTTATATTTTTAATCATTCAAATTATGCACTCTATGTAACAATGTATACATACTCTCTATGGTATATGCTATGGTATATGCACTCTATGTAACAATGTATATATACTCTCTATGGTATATGCACTCTATGTAACAATGTATACATACTCTCTAGGGTATATGCACTCTATGTAACAATGTATACATACTCTCTATGGTAACTTTTGCCTCTATGCAATCTTTCCCTCTTGGTGATCTCTCTTTCTCTTTTTCCTTTATGTAATCTCTCCCTCTTTATAGGTAATCTCTCCCTTTTTGACAACAATGCCAAAGATGTCGATATCATTATCATGTAGATATTCAGTATCATGTTGATCTTGTCATCTTGATTATGACTAATTTTCTTTTCTGTCCTTGTTCATCTTCAAAAATTTAGTCAGCAACCTAAAGTGTGACTTACTGTGCATCAATGTATCAAGTATTCTGAATGTAATATTTGATGCAACATTACCATACACAACTTAATTAGCCTCAGTTAGGGGAATCACCCCCAATTTACCTTGTAGATACTCATGAGCATCCTTGGGTAGTGCTTTTGTGAATATGTCTGCTAATTGTTCTTTAGTGTTCACATAATCCAGTCTCACTTCTTTATTCTGAACTAGCTCCCTCAAGTAATGATACTTCATAGCTATATGATTTTTCTTTGAGTGCATAACATGATTTTTAGAAATATTAGTAGCACTCGTGTTATCACAATATATGACAAATGGGTTAGTGATTTCTTCCTTCATACCTTTCAATAGTATCTTCAACCACACAATGCTAGAACAGTTAACTGCTACTGCCACATACTCAGCTTCAGCTGTAGATTGTGAGGTGCAGTTCCATTTCTTGCTTGTCCATGAGATCAATCTTTTTCCTAAAAGAAATGCTCCACCAGTAGTTCTTTTCCTGTCATCAACATTTCCAGCCCAATTAGAGTCAGTGTAAACTTTGAGTTCAAACTTGTCATTCCTTTTGTAGTATAGACCATAGTCATCAGTTCCTTTCAAATATCTTAGAATCATTTTTACTGCCATCATGTGAGTTTCCTTGGGGTTAGAAAAAAACCTTGCAACAATTCCAAAAGCTAGGGCAATATCAGGTCTACTATGTACAACATACTGTAGTTTTCCAATCATTGATCTGTAGAGTATTTGGTTCACTTCTTTTGTGTCATCATCTTTTGTCAGCTTTTGTCCAGTAGCCATGGGTGTACTCACTAGTTTGGACTCTTCCATTCCAAAAGTTTTCAGTATCTCTTTGATATATTTAGATTGAGT